>WWET01003084.1:133017-158141 GCA_011038615.1 Limnodynastes dumerilii | reverse complement strand
TGAGGGAAAGAATAAAAGAAGTCAATGGTGAAAGGTTTATAATCCTACATACAAAAAAATACATCCAACAATTTTCTTAATTTTCTTCTTTAGCGATTTGAAGTTTTCAGATGAATTCTTTTATACTTGTTCATGTATTAGACAGACTTTCCTTCAATTTACTGCATGCAGTTTAATGTGTGTAGCACAGATTTAAGCACATTCCTGATTGAATTTGATCATTTTAATTAATAAAAGCCTCATTGTCCACCATTAACAGTCCACATGCAATGAAGGCGGCTACTGTGTATATATGCACGCAACAATTATGGAAAACATTTCTGTGCTCGAAAAAACAACATTGGACAAGAGATCAGAGGTTGCGGAACGAGCAAATACAAATGATAGGAAGGGAGACAGACGCTCAGAACGGTGAATAGCTCGCATTGTATGTGAATTTATTTCTGACACGAGACCTTTATGTGATGTCATTCTTTAAAAAACAAATTGGACAAATCATTTTTTTCCATTTTTGAATACAGCCAAGAAGCAGAATTGCTGTGCATGTAAATGATCAAATCTTCTCATCTGTGATTGAAAGACGTCCCTAAGGATTATCTTGTTCTCCATTACTATAAATGGATTTAAATCTTTGAAGAAGAGGGAGCAGGGAGCACAGAGAGACGAGGATGATCTACATAACTATGTTATAGAAACTGGGAACAACAATCAACAAACTTTATTTATTTTTTTTGTTTATTTTTTTGTTTATTTTTTACAAAAATTCTTTGTCCTATTTTAAACAAAGAAAAATGGTGTGATTATTTTGCCCCGATGGGGCTCCCGTGGCGGGCCGAATGTAAGCACAAGGCAGGAGTGTAGGGAGGGGTGGGGAGGCATTTCAATGATACAGTGCAGACATGAATGAAAGAATAATAACCAGCACAAGGCACAATGCATAAGCAGCAATTCCATGCGTTAGCCTTGTATTCGTAAAACTAAATATGAACGCAGTGGTCTAATGTCGTCCGTCAACAGCGTCCTGAACTTAGCCGCGCCTTGTGAATAGGGCAGAATATTTGTTGTAAATTTAGTTCCGTATTATGGAAGTTCCGTACGTTCTTAGGGCCTCATTCACTAAACGCGATTTGGCCCAAATCACGTGATTTTAAGTATTTTGAGATCGTGGGTCCGCAAATCGCGGTCCCGACTTTTTTCTATTACAAACATACAATGTTTGTAATTCACTAAATGCGATTTCACCGAATCGCGGTGAAATCGCATTGAAATCAAAAGACATAAAATCGCATCTCTAGAGATGCGATTTTATGTCTTTTGATTTCAATGCGATTTCACCGCGATTCGGTGAAATCGCATTTAGTGAATTACAAACATTGTATGTTTGTAATTGAAAAAAGTCGGGACCGCGAATTGCGGACCCGCGATTTAAAAATTTATAACTCACCATTAGCTGTCCGCATCTTGGGAGCCTTCAATTTTCCTTTAACTGAAGTCTTCTTCTTTATTCTTTATTCTTTCTTCTTCCGATGTCTTCTGGGCTGGAGAGGACGCTGACGGCTCCTCACCTTGATCGCGACGAATTCACACTAACCTCCCACCAGCAGGGGGCGCTGGTTACATTATGAAGATGAAGAAATTAACAGTAGAGCTATACGCATGCGTAAGTTGGCTCTCGTAAGGAGCTGTGGATCCGATCCAAGGTCAACAGTATCTGTATAATAAGGACGTTTTGCCAAGACTGACGCAGTGTTCATAGAGCGTGTCACTGCTCAAAAAGAACACCTCTGACCCGGACAGTCTAGACATCGCATTGCTAGCTCTCCCTCCATAAACCCCCTGCCCCCCACCGGCTGACCAACGAGAACGCTTCCGCCTTTCCTGGCAGTGCAGGAGTTAATCTTATTTGTATCCCAATCTCCCTGCAAACAGATGAATATTTTCTCATTTACTTTTATGCTTTTCTTTTCTTTTTTTCCCTTTTTATAATCTAATCGACGTTAATGCACAGCGCACATTCTTTCATGCCACCATTTTCCCTTATATCAAATGAGGAAAATTATTAATTTGAGAGAGAAGTCACAATTTAAAGGGGATTAGTCTGACTTTTAATCTTGTCTGCGTTTTCTGTTCATTATAGAGAAGAGAGTTACGGGCGGATTTAAGCCTCGCGCTCGCGTTCTGAGCCTTTTTACTCTATTAGAAAATGGAAACCTCGGCTCAGAGCCCTCGTTGCATATTTGTTCGCTGATTCTACCCTTATTATCCGGCTCGGTTTTTTTTTTTTCTTCTCTCTCTTCGTTACATGTTATAATTACTGGGAGGTTTATGTTAGGCCGTCGCTTGGTGTTTCTTGCGAGGAACGTTTCTTGTGCCTCATTAAATTTGAAATTAGTACTTGAAAAAGGTCAGGGATAAATATTCTGTTTGTACAACATTTCTCCGGCAGTAAAGTGTAAAAGGATTCGTCCGCAGATGTGCCTCTTTTTTTTTTTTTGGCGTGTGTGTTCTACACGATGGGGCTCTTTGTTGAGCTCAGATGAATAAAGTCATGTCATTCAGTTGATCAAACCCCGAGAGCATCTCATCTTTATTGGTTCTAATTACGGTGGGGGAGAAATGGAACATACAACCGGCATTATTTCTGCAGTCGGTTGCCGTCATTTCCTTCTCTCTCCAGATGATCTATAAACTCTCCGAATTTTATCTCCAGTACTGTTTGACCCAGTTAGTAGAGTCGAACATCGTGCATCTGTAAATGTATAGACGTTGTTCATTTCTATCCCTCTACCCCCCCCCACCACCCTTGATAAAGATGTGCTCAATAGATGCCATAAACCCCTGCTAGACGTGAACATACAGCTGTTTGGTACAAATGATATAGGAAACCCACTGGGGGCTGAAATGAAGTTGACTTAATCTGCGCACATGTTTATCTTGGCTGCGGACTGGCCTACTTTGCTGCGCTGGAAAGTTGAGCAGGAAAAAATAAAAGGCAATACATTTTGATATATTTCATTTAGAAGCAGAGTTATTCTACAGCCGTGATCTCTTGAGGGGCCACGTCCCTGTCTCATATCTATCTATCTATCTATCTATCTATCTATCTATCTATCTATCTATCTCATATCTATCTATCTATCTATCTATCTATCTATCTATCTATCTATCTATCTCATATCTCTTTCTTCTCTCTCTCTCTCTCTCTCTCTCTCTCTCTCTCGTTCTCCTTTTATCTCTCTCTCTATCTCCCCCACCTCTTTCTTTCTTTCTTTCTTTCTTTCTTTCTTTCTTTAGTTGCAAAACAGTACATGAAAATTCCAAAGCATGAATAGGACATGACTGGTGACAACGGATAACACAATAGAGCTGAATTCTCTGCATAGTCTCTGTACATTGTGGTATATGGATGGTTTTCTATAGCTTTTTTTTTTTTGTCCTTTAAATAGTAGCAGCTCATCAGGAAAGACGTTCTATGGCTGAATGCGTCCATACAGAGAGCCCGTTTCTTTAATGTAGCTTTTCAATACTGCTGTCATAGGTTTGGCTTTATGAATGACAGAGGTTAAGTGCAGCTGATTTCTTCTATGTCCTAGGCTGAAACCTGCGCAGAATCGGGTGAGAGTAATTCCACCCTGCAATGTACTACCCCGAAAACCTGCAACTCTATAAACATCTCCATCATTGTGCATCGCCAGTATCACAGCCTGAACAACGCTGCTTCAAAACAGTCTTTGTTACTATCCATAAACTAATTGCTTCCAGGATTAGTTACATTTTAAACAGAATCCGTGACCATTGTTTCAGGCTGAGTCTAGAAATTCCATTATTCCGAGCCGAGCAGAGCGGCGAATCAATTATTTGTTATTGTGGAATATTCTGGGCACACAGCGCGCATTATGCCTTGTCTTTCTGGATTATTTTGCTCTTGTCCTATATAGATGACATCCCGCTTCATGCTAATAAGCTTAGGTTGTGCTTGTTGGAGTAAATTGTAGACACGGGAAGGTAGAGACTGCAAAAGGTGTTTTGTTATTTTGTATTTTTTTTATTACTGTTTATGCATAATGTGATTTTAAAGTCCGTGAACATATATTTACATTTATGCAGACATTGGACCAAGATTCACGCAGGCTGTGCAATCTTATCCATATAAGTGCCTACTCTTCCTGAATATTAGGGAGACTCCCTGAAGAGGGGGTAATCTCCCTGACTCCATGAACAGTGAGTGATCTCCCTGATGCTGATTCAGTTTCAGAAGTCATTGTGGTACGATAACAGAATTTAAATATTGTCTCCTATGTCCCTGTGTTGAGGACTATGGAGGTGGCCATTTTCATGGAGTCCAAGATGTAATGAAAGACTGGCCGATATCTAAGATAACATGGCTTCAATAATGGAGGCAGCAATGAAAAATACACTTTGGTCTCTTGTTAATGGGCTGCAGTGTCACCTATTTTATCTTCTCTATAAAGATGAAGAAGTCAGCGGATCCTATTCACAGTCTCCACAATAACACTGAGAGTATTTATTCCCTGACAATATAACAATCAATAAATACGGATTGTTACTGAGAAATAGTTTTTCTGGCAGCGCTAGACACACCCATGGGTGGAGCTATTCACAGGAAACACCCATTTTGCTGTATAGGCCACACCCCTTTGGTGCAGCACATTGTCAGTTCTTTCACAATCTCCCCTGGTATTCATTTGCAAATGTGGGCAATAATAATTATCGGGGCTTCAAGCGTTACCATTGCAACCATTAATTTATGATTGTGAACTATACAGGTGCTTACAATTGTAGCCAGAGAGGCTAGGGAAGACACCTCTGAGCTCTTTCTTTGCTGTGTCTTAACTCTTCCCCCCTCACATGACTGTGAGTCTGTGTCTGTGCATGAGACATGGCCTGGCAGCCATTTTTGTTATTCCCTCCAGAGAGGTTTTGAAATGAAAGTGATTATTTGTAGACATACAGTTTGGATGATGACTGAAAATTAATTCTAGAACATAATTAACTTGCTAAGGGGGAAAAAAAAGGAGCTGCTTTAATTAAGACAGCTAAGCTATTGGACCTGTTAGGAAGATATTGTGCCAAAGTCTTCCTGTAATGAATCATCCATTTGGAGCCTACAGGATACATGTAAAACCCTGTGTAACATAACACAAACAAGTCTGCCAATGCTTTAACCTTAAACACGTTAATGATTATTATTACCACAGAAAACATTTCTAAAATCAATGTTGAAGAGAAAAATATTTAGATCTTCTTAAACTCACGTGCAAAAAGTATTTGGTTTTTGAGACAACACAAAGTGCAGGCAGTCATTTTGTGGTCACACACAATGGCCTATCAGATCTCTAGGGACTTGTGACATCACTGAGGTAAATGGCACAAAATGGCTGATGCTCCATGATTCACTAGGAGATCAGGGTTAAAACATTGCAAATACACAAATTGTGGGCATTTAATCAGTCACACACGTGATAGCCCGTGTAGTCATCACAAGTTTTTGCAAATTGTAGTGTATTGCAATTGCAGACCCTTTAACATGACCCATTCCACAAGCTGCACAAAACTCCGCTCCTCAGCTTACAACTGTCACTCACCCGGCTTCAATGATTTAACTGATGTTTAAAAAACATTTCTCTCTTCAAAATAGGTGGTAACTGAATGTTGGAAGCTCAGGAGTGGAGCGTTTTGTACGTAATGGAATGGGCCATGTTGGAGGGTCTGCAATAGTGTATTTCTTGTCTGTTTCCAGCACAGTTAAAATAAAAAATTGTGGAACAGGCATTCCTTTCCTCCGGGCCCTGTAGCTGTGGGCCCCCTTGCTCCCATGCGAGCGTTCGGCGCTTGCGTGCAGTACGAAACGCACTATAAACAATTCTGGATTAGGCTTTGGAAGCCTTTAAGTCTTTCTGAAGGTGGCGTATATATATATATATATATATATATATGTAATATATATGTAATTTTTTGTTTGTTTTATTGTAATACTTAATGGCAGATAGTACTGGTTATTTCACATGCTTATAACATGTAAAGTACAGCATTTTATCATCATTATTTTCCATCATCATGAATCACAGGAATGCGGCAGATAAACATAAACCTTTCTCTATCTGCCGTATGATACATTAATCGTTAATATATATCAGCCTCGGGAAGGCCCCAAGCGTCACTATGACCCTGGAAACCATTCTATATATTAATAGACCTTCAGAAAAAGTCTGTTTAGACTCGTCAGTTTCTACAATGTAACTAGAGATTAGCGGCGACCCCCGTTTTTTGGTTTTGGTTTTAATTTTGGTTCCAAATCTTTGTTGTGTTTTGGAAAAAAAAATCCCTATAATATTTTGGTTCTGGATCTTCCTTTTATTAAATAAAAGAAAAAAAAGGAAAAAGTGCTAATATTGTGATATTTACTTTTTGTGTTGCTACGCTGTATTATTAACATCAATAGGGGCAGCATGGCGGCTCAGTGAGTAGCATTGTGTCCCACATCGCTGAGGTCATGGGTTCGATTCCTGGACTAGACCTTATATGTGTGGAGTTTGTATGTTCTTCCCTTGTCTGTGTGGTTTTCCTTCCACACTCCAAAAACATGCTGGTAGGTCAATTGGCTGTGTGATAAATTAACCCTAATGTGTCTGTCTGGGTGTATGTATGTAGGTGATAGGGGTCTTAGAATATATATATAGAATTAGTTCCATACATCTGCAGATATATGATAAGCCACCAGCCACTTACAAGGCTTCTCTGTTTTGGTCCTAACTCTAAAACAATCAGAGTCCCAACTTTGGTTCATCTGTTATGTATTTTTAAATTGAGAGCTCACCCCGGCAGAGGTCCCCAAGTCTCCAAAACAGCTACTCTGAAACAGCGCCCCCTGTCAGCCGCTATCCCAAAACATCCAAAATGGAGCTTGCTCAAATCAATCTATAAGGTAATATTCAGCAGGTGCTTGTAAGGAAAGGGCAGTTTACACATATACAAATAGGCCCCAGCACTCTTGCAATTACCCAGCAACTAATATGGCAGATACATCGTCTTATATAATAGCTAAAACCCAAGATTCAGATAAAAAAAAAATCAGAATGCAGAAAGATTGTGTTTTTCCTCGATTTGGGATCTGAGTTTGATGGTAGGAGCTGAGATCCACCTCGGTTCGGCTTGGAACCCCTAAATTCGGGTCTGTTGGATTTCACACAATTCAAACCGATCATCTGTACATGTAAGACCCTATAGAATGGGGACCGCGAAACGATCCATAAGGGGAACAGAAGCCGACCAGCTGCAGGGAGCAGAGACGCTCTGGTAATTGTCATTGCTCTGTTGTGCTGAGCCATGTCCTCAGTAGGGGGCGTGTCGCCCATTAGCAAAAGTTCTCCACAGGTAACAGGCGTAGAATGGACTTTCAATGGCTTCCATGGCTTGGCTCAATGGCTGGACCAGGTGTGATCTTTGTAAGTGGGTTCTCTCCATTGTGACGGTCACACACGCCCATGACCAGGGTGATTTGTGTGTGTGACAGGGCAGGAAGATGCCGCCGTATAAAGGAAACGCTGTTTTCCTGGGAGAGAGGAGGAAGATTGATGATGTTTCTACAACTGCAGAATGCAAACAAGGCCGGCGGCTGTACCCGGGGGACGGAGACCGGCGTAGACCCATCAGAGAAATAAACACCTAGGCATACATTATAACTGTGTGCGTTACTGAAAACCTACATCACGGTACAAAAAGTTTTTCAATACAAACCCCTGTTTATTATAAAAGCAGCAAATAACAATCAGTTTATTTTGTGTGCCGGGCGCCAAGAGCTGCTCCAAGAATCGTTATACGCTACGTTATAAGGAACTCACGTTTTTATCTTCTGCAACATGTCCTGTGGAGATTTTGCAGAGTAATAATAATAATAATAATAATAATAATAATAATAATAATAATAATAATAATAATAATAATAATAATAATAATAATAATAATAATAATAATAATAATAATAATAATAATAATAATAATAATAATAATAATAATAATAATAATAATAATAATAATAATAATAATAATAATAATAATAATAATAATAATAATAATAATAATAATAATAATAATAATAATAATAATAATAATAATAATAAGAATAATTTACAGTATCTTATTTTTAAATCCAACACCTTTGTTTTTGTTAGTGTGTACGTGTGTGTGTGTGTATGTATGTAGATATGTATGTGTGTATTTGTTTGTTTATGTATGTGTTTATGTATGTATGTATGTATGTATGTATGTATGTGTGGCTATTTGTGAATATGTGTATGTGTTTGTGTGTATATATGTAACTGTTTGTAGGTATATGTGGCTATATGTGGTATATTAGGGTTCTAATTATTGTGATTATTATTATTATTATTATTATTATTATTATTATTATTATTATTATTATTATTATTATTATTATTATTATTATTATTATTATTATTATTATTATTATTATTATTATTATTATTATTATTATTATTATTATTATTATTATTATTATTATTATTATTATTATTATTATTATTATTATTATTATTATTATTATTATTATTATTATTATTATTATTATTATTATTATTATTATTATTATTATTATTATTCATTTTTATAGGGGCCACACGGTATACTCAGCACTGTACAAAGGCAATAGTTACATATACAATACAATTAACAGGAAGGTTACAAGTTCAAATAAATAAGGAATACAGTACAAGTACAAAGCAAAAATTAAGTACAAATATAGCAGATCAATATGTATGGGAGATAGAGATGCTGGATGTGTGTGTAGGAGCAGGTGAATAAGGAGAGAGATAATATATATGGAGATAGAGATGCTGGATATGTGTGTAGGAGCAGGTGAATAAGGAGAGAGATAATATGTATTGGAGATAGAGATGCTGGATATGTGTGTAGGAGCAGGTGAATAAGGAGAGAGATAATATGTATTGGAGATAGAGATGCTGGATATGTGTGTAGGAGCAGGTGAATAAGGAGAGAGATAATATGTATGGGAGATAGAGATGCTGGATATGTGTGCAGGAGCAGATGAATAAGGAGAGAGATAATATGTATAGGAGATAGAGATGCTGTATATGTGTGTAGGAGCAGGTGAATAAGGAGATATAATATGTATGGGAGAGAGAGATGCTGGATATGTGTGTAGGAGCAGGTGAATAAGGAGAGACATAATATGTATGGGAGATAGAGATGCTGGATATGTGTAGGAGCAGATGAATAAGGAGAGACATAATATGTATGGGAGATAGAGATGCTGGATATGTGTGCAGGAGCAGATGAATAAGGAGAGAGATAATATGTATAGGAGATAGAGATGCTGTATATGTGTGTAGGAGCAGGTGAATAAGGAGAGATAATATGTAGGGGAGATAGAAATGCTGGATATGTGTGTAGAAGCAGATGAATAAGGAGAGAGATTGTAGACAGAAACGATAGGGATTAACGAGGATAAGGTAGAGGGGTGATGACAGGGGGATTCCAACCCCCCCTCCCTCCCTCTGGGTGCACTACTAGTATCAGGACCCAGTACGAATGTCCTTTTCTATGCCTCACCAACCAAATGGGACCACATGAACAGCATTCTCTCCCCTACTGGACCTTACGGTGTAACAAACAACGAGTTACCGATAGTTTAAAGATCCCGTTATCCCACGAGTGTCTGTATGATATGTCACTGGGAGCAGGAGATCAGGCTGGGAGACCATGCAACAGCCACCCCAATAGAACCAAACTCGTGACCCCCGCCTATGAACCCAGCAATGCTAACTACTGTGCCACTGTATTGCCACCATGACATCACTCCCTCACAGTGCAGCAAATTTACATGGCAGAATCCCATCAAAGCATCCACTTCTTCTCTAGCCTGTCACGAGATTGTAGATTTCAGTTCACAAATGAGCATCGGGAGCACGGATATTACCAGTTCTCATTAGCAAACAATCACCTACAACAGCGCTCTCACATCTGCAGACGCGTACAGAGCCGGCAGATGTGTCTGCTCAGAATCTCACCTCCGTCTCACATAAACAATGTTTATTTGCCATCGAGGAAAAACATCGGCAATTATTCCTTCCACAGAATCCTCGGCAAGAGGAACAGCGGCGAAGTCTGGTAGAAATTAGGGAGAGAAGAGAGAGCGCAATGTCTGCGTTTCCTGGGCACGATCTAGATCCGAGCGCAAATATGAATGCCGCTTGCATGCCGTAAAAAAAAGTGAGTGTGATCACGTGCAGTCCGGAATTAACCGAATTACGGCACGCAATTTGAACGCACCAAAACGCATAAATAAATAATATTGAAAAGAAAGAATGAAAAAATTATATTTTTAGCGCTTTATATTTTTAAAACCGAAAACAGCATCATGTTCCAGCAGCGTTTACCTATATAGATAAAAATAATTTACCGCTTGAAATTTCAACATGACCTAGTCCCCTTGGCCACGCCCTTACTGAACATTGACCACATCCCTCCCCCTCATTTCTTCCACAACACGCCCTTCGGGACGCAAGCCGTCGTAGCTCCAGTTGCGTTGAGTCTAAGTGGGCGTTAATTGCGTGCTCTTCTGTATGGCACATTTGCGCTCGATACGCCACGTCAGCTGGTGTGCACTCACCCAGGTCACGCCCACTATGTACATCTACATTTATAAATTGCACACAAGCTGCTTTCCTGTTGATAGGTTATTTTATTGTACTTGGCATTTCGGAAATGGCTCATGCTTTGCTTCCATAAAGTATTTTTTGATCAACTAAATTCACATTTTGTTTTACTTAATTTTTTTGTAGGAAATGCTTGGTTCAGACAAAATCCAGTTTGCCAATTTCTAAGGTGCTCTGAAAGCTGCGGAAAGTTGAGATAAGTAGATGTGGATATGCGTTTATCCGCACCTAACTTAAAGCTCCCCGCAGTTATTTTACGGACCTAGAGTACTTAAGGCGCATCAGGGTTCCTTAACTTCCTGTGCGTATTTTCCTTCTCAAGAAGAGTTTTCCTACCCCCACCCAATCTCCCGAGGCTCCCCAGACACGCCTCTTCCTTCCTAATCAACGATGTGCAGCCATTAAATACTGCATGTAGTCAATCTACATACCTAAGTGGAACGTAGATTGCTTAAAGGACCTTGTAGTAGGTTCATTCTTAAAACTCCTTTATATGTAATTTCTGGTATTTGTTTATGCTTTAAGCTAATTGCTTAGCCACACCCAATCAGGCAATAAAAGCGCATTTGACCCGCTCTAAGGACATGCTCCAAAACTCTTATAATTAACGTGGATCTATGAGTCTTAGATGTCTTGTTTTTGTTTTCTATTGCTTTTTATACACTGATATGAAACTAAAATATATTAGGGGCCATTTTTTATAACTGATGGATTTATTGTACTGTAAGTGGATTTATCGCATTTCAATGAAACCAGTGAGAGAAGTGACATTATGACATACCCCCCGTATACCCCCTCACTTCCCGCCCTGGGTTAGATGATGACTTGATTGACATCACAACTTCAAAATTTCATTCTCACTCAGAATTCTGATGTCCAAGATCATAACAGCAAACAAATACGGACAGACAGCGAACGTAAATTTATTGCAACCAAATCCGTGCGCCAACCGATTCAACAAATGCTTTATAGTCACCAGCATAAAACAAGTGACACGAAAAAGAAGAAAGTAAGTAAAAGGCATTAATTGAGGGACCCTGGGTTAATAGAAAATGATATTTTAGTCATAAGCCAATAAAATGTGAAGTTTAAGACAGTGACCGCTCCGATCCGTGAAATTTATGGACGATGAGTAAGAACACACAGACCCTGAATTAGTGACTTTGCCAATGACTCTCCCAGTAAACGCCACCGTATTATGGATGATCTGTGTAATTAGCAGTAGCGCTTTATGGCAAATTTTTGTTGTTTGTTTTTTTGCTGTTAAACCATTGCTGGGACCTTTACAACTGGCTAGTGGCCACTTTGTATATAGAGATCAAAGGGTGCAAAAGTTTAGTAGTCCCTCATTTTTATTTGCATGAATAAAAGATAAAAAATAGCGGACTCTGACGCCACTCCATAAAAGCTGTTCCAGTTATGTTCTTGGCATTGCATTATTGTAGACATTAATATAGCATTTACTCTGTCTCCATAAGTCATGGTCAATTAGCTGGGAAACCTTACTGAGAGAGCAGTCAGGGAACTACAAATCAAAGAATACTCAAATGCAGGAGGCTGGAGGCTGGCAGCTGGTACTTGTAGTCCTCCTAGATGTAGCATTTTATGGTGCTATGGTTCCTTATAGTTAGATAATATGAATTTATTGAATAAGGGTTGAGCTGTCTAATTTTGTTGGTTTTCCTAATAAACCAACTTTCGTTGTTGTCGGTAATTTTTTTAGTATAGTGGTTCTACAAATCGTTGTTTCCTTTTCAAAATCTCTCTGACGGTAGACAAGTATTGGTATTGCTGGCAGACACTCACGGTAAAGCGGGGGTGATTTCGCTGACTGTGGTTGCCATGGCAGTCACATGACTGTGCAGGATTATAAATCATCAGTAGCGGCCTGAAGACACAAACCAGAGCAAAATGCTCACTGATGAAACTGGGCCTGATCCAGAGCGACGTGTCCTTTGTGTTTCCTAGCGTAGCGCACTTACACCTGCGTATTCACTATGCTCTCCCCTTGTCACTGCCCTCGGTCGGACGTAGTTTAGCCTGATGGGCGTAATGGCTGCACGTGGATACGCTGCTAAGCACGCCCACACTGTACGATTGAAATGCGTCTCCCGCCTCCGAAGCGTAATTACGGGTGTCATATGGATGCCACACCCTTTGTACGCAGTTACGAGGATGATACGTCTTACATGGCGTAACGTCTGCCGCGCGAATGCGCCGTAAGTACTAATGGGCGCTTTTACGCTAGCGGCTTGCGTAAATACACGCACGTGCGTAGTTCTGGATCTACGCCATTGTTCTTATAAGCTGCCAGCGATCCCTTCTCCTCTTCATTCATTATCGTATATGCGTTTCGTACCGTGTCATGATTAGTGTTGCGCCCCTAAATGTTTTGGGACATTCCTTGCCCTACAGTTACCATGAAGAGTCTGGGGGCACTGAGTCAGAGCAGTGGCTAGTTTCGGGGGGACAATCGAGGATGGTGATTGGACATAACGTGGTGGTTCCACACGGATACAGCGGACGGCATCATTCTGGCTGTATCAGTGGCGACAACTATTTCATAAACATTTCAATCCTGGAGCAGGCACAATGCGGAATGCTCTTATTTCGACAAGGTACTCGTTCTAATTAAGATTTGACTGTGGGACAGGGAGGGTTAGGGTTAGGCTGCGGAGAGGGGAGGGTTAAGGTTAGGCTGTGGGACAAGGATAGTTAGGGGATTGTTACGGTTAGGCTGCTTGTTGAGGATGGTTAGTGTTAGGGGAATGTTAGGGTTAGACTGCAAGACAAGGATGTTTTTTTTTTAGGGTTAAGGTTAGGCTGCAGGACAAGGCGTGTTAAGAGAGGGTTAAGGTTAGGCTTTGGGACGAAGATGATTACTTATAGGATAAGGGAGGGTTAGCGTTAGGTTATAGTTAAAGTTAGGTTGCAGTACGAAGATGGTTAGTGTTAGGTAAGGGTAAAGGTTAGGTTGTGGAATGAGGATGGTTAGAGTTAGGGGAGGGTAAGGTTTGCTTGTGGGAAGGGTATGGTTTAGATTAGGATCCAGAAAACTTACCTGTTGCAGATGGAATCTTTTAGTGATCTGCCATAAGATGGATCCTGGAAGCTGTGTTATGCCCTTCCGGGTTAAGGTGGTAATTTCCTTACAAATCATTATTACCCTGATTGCTATCTACCAACTTTATTCAAACATCAAATGAACTTTGTTCTGGATATATATATTCTGCCCCCATCTCACCTTCCTTTGACATAATGGGAATCATTATAAGGTTCCTTTGTTACCTCATTCTTGATGTAACTGACATTATCGTTCTACTCGCAACAAATTGGCACACGCTCCATTCAATTAGACTTACAATTTGACAGTGGTGACCCTTCCAGCTGATGTCGCCCTGAGCTGAAGATGAATTACCTGCACCTCCGTCTGAGATGTTAACACCTGCTTCTCGTCGCTACGTTTAACGGAAAACATGTTCTACTTTTCCAGCTAATTGAAAGTATTTCCTAAAGACTGACACAAGTCAATCCAAACATCAGATCTGAAAAAGTGTTCCTAACATCAAGAAGGAGGGGTTCACCGGTTACCCCGGGGCGTTGTGTGTTTTTTTTCCTTCCTTCTTTCTTTTTTTTTTATAAATGTCTAAATTGTAGCAATATTCTGGAGTCTGTCTTCTACATTGTATCAGATCCCCAGGAGTTCACACAAGAACAATGGATTACATATTGGCGTTTTAGAGTTTGTATTCTAACAACTGTCGTGTATCTTGTAGGACGCATTATAAGCCCTGAATCAGAAAGAGATAATATTGGCATCTAACTCGACTGTGCTGCCTAGGTATAAGAATGTGCCCCTCTTTCATGAGCTGTTATTTAAGGGGACTTCCCTGTCCCTCTTATTAGATACATTTAGAGCTCCTCACAAAGTTAAGGTTGGTTGGTTTTATTTTTTAAAGTTTTTCCGTAGCGTGATCGGATCTTAGGATAGTATCAAATCAAATAATAAAAAAAAAGTAAAAGTCAATTATTTGTGTCCGCTAATAACATTTTAGTAATTCGATAAGTACTAATGACACAGGGTGAACGGTTACTCTAGTTATCGATCTAAAAGCAATGGACCTGATACAGAGCCTGATTCAGAGATCCGGAACTAACGATAGTTCCGTGCGTATATTTAGGGTCGGATCGATTTTGCATTAACTGCGGATGCGTAGTAATAGTGCAACGCCATGTACGTTGAAGTTAAGGTCGGAAATGCCTTCAGGTTGGACTTGTGAATCGGGCTGAGACTAATGCGACCCTAAGTGCGGCGGAAATATACGGACCTAAGGATTAGCATAGAAATGGGCGGGGGGAGGCATGTAGATGAGGGAAAGTGGGCGCGCTTACAGAGTTAGGGCCCTAAATATACGCAACTAATACACATAGGGCCGAAAGTGAGTGCGGCCAGAGAGGGCAAGTCTATGGAGGTGGAAATTTAGGTCCATCTATGGAGGTGGAAGTTTAGGTCCGGCCGGAGGTTGCGAGGGGAGTGACTGTTTATTCTGGTGGGTGTAACCTGTTCCGACCTGCCACTTAGATGCGTATATTTGCGGCCCGATCGCCGACGGATCTCTGAATGAGGCCCACAGACTCCAAGCGTGTTTTGTATGCACGTAGATATAAAAAGTCCGCACGTAGAAGGGAAGTACACTCCCGAGTCACTCCCCTGTCATGTGTGGACGTTGGTTAAGATCTAAGGCCATAAGCCAGATCATAGGCCATAAGTGGATCAGTGGATGTAGAAAACGCTGATCCGCATAAAGGGCCTGATTCACAGATAAGAAGGAAATAAGTATGCGCAGATTCGCTAAAATACGCACCAAAGTGGCAAGTGTACACCCATGACCCCCCCTTGTTCTTACGGATCTTCCACCTTCCGCCTCCATAGGGCTACCTTAACTCTTCAGGGGGTAGATCCAGAACTAAGTACTCCCCACTCACCTTGGGAACTTTGGCCATGCGGCAGGGATGTCCCACCCTGTCCTATGGATATCCTTGTGCTCCGTACAACAGGAGATTCGCAAAGTAACATCTGCCTGGCGCATATGCAGTTGTAACGTTTAGGCCGACTGTTGGCTTGCATTAGTAGTCTAACGTTACGAGGTCTGAATGTCTGTATCCTGCCAATGGGGTAGATCCAGAACTCTGCTTCCAATTCGTGCGTACCTTCTATACACTCCCCTAGGCACTCCCCCTGCATGTACATACTTTGACCGCTTTCCGCTTTCCAAACCCTTCCTTAACTTTTGGGCAAGTAAACGCTATTGTCCGCATAGCGTACGGATGGGTAACACGGACTTACGCAGCTAAGCGCGCCCATACTGTACCCCCGCCTACATTGCGCATTTTAGACGTACATGTAAAATTGTCATGCCCACACGTACGAATTTATGCAACTAATATGTGAATGGCCCATACGCTCAGCGTTTTGTTACGTAGCGTATCATCTGTCGTGCGCATGCGCAGTACATACAAAATCGCGATTTTACGTGGCCGCGTAAATTCACACAGCAGCGTAGTTCTGGATCTGGGCCTATGTTAGTAAATATCCTCCCAGTAGATGCGTAAAGAAAATCAGTAGAGCAGCAATAGTAACAGCACCACCTAGCTGCTCTTAAACACACAACAACAGCTACAGCTATTTTGTAGTCTCTTGGTTGTGTTCAAATATTGCAGCATTCAATTATTTAGGAGCCTCTCAGATTTCCTTATCTCTGCTCCTGTTTTTGTAGCGAATTCTTATTATTTGTTTTGTGCAGTAGCTCAGGGCTGCTTTAATTTCAGCTGTCCTGGCTTCCAGATGCCTTCAATCGTCATTTCTATAGAAAAGCAGGTTTCGGCAGACATTGGAACGCACCGCCGTGTTCAGCTGTTACTTTTTACAAGGGACAGCACTGAGTTTTAAAGAATCCAACCTGGAAATTATGGCATCTTAAAATGTCCCTATAAATCTAGTATGAACAATTCTGTAAAAACAAAGAAAAGAAAGAAAAATCATCTATATTATCTGTTTTTATTTTCCAGATTTATTTACAATAACTATTTATTCCCCACTACTTAGACTACTAAAGATTTCCATAACGTCATGAATTTAAAATAGAACACCATAATGTTCGTTAAAGCTTTATGTAAGAGAAGCTATATTGCACACAAAATGTATTTTTCCCTGTGCATTATAAAACAAAGTAGGTGCAATGAGGCACTATGCATGTACTAGTTAGCAGGGGGCACTGGAGACGCCAGCGCTGCCCCTGGTCACACTCTAAGCTAGGGGTGCCCAAACTTTTTGAGTCACGGAGAGAAATGCGACACTGCACACTATACATATTTTCACCTAGCACCTACATAGGTATCATACGGTATGACAGTTGTAGTAATCTCTTGCAGATGCTTCAGGGGGAACAGTTTGCAATCCCATCCACTAAGCTATTTATATAAATGTTTCAGAAAACACAACTTTTTTTGTGGGTAGACAATATGGGTGTAGAGATTTTGGTTGTGGTATACAGCTGAAAGTTTATCTAGTATCCAAAATATCGTAAAATGTACACAGATCAGTCAATACATTAAAACAACTGATGGGTGAAGAGTGCTCTATGGGAAGAAGGTGTCCAATGGGGGCTCTGGGGAATGTTCTGCTGGGAAACCTTGGGTCCCAGTATTCATTTGGATATTACTTTGACATGCACCACCTACCTAAACATTGTTGTAGACCAAGTACACCCCATCATGGCATTGGTATTCTTTGAAGGCAGTGACCTCTTTTAGCAGGATAATGCCTCCGGACACTTTGCAGAAATTGTTCAGGAATGGTTTGAGGAACATGACAATAAGGTCAAGGAGTTGACTTGGCTCCAAATTCCCCAGATCTCCATCTGATCAATCATCTGTAGGATGTGCTGGATGGATGGGTCATGGCCATCTAAGATGACAGCTTACAGAACTTACTGGATCTTGGTGTTAAATACCACAAGAACCTTCAGAGATCTTGTGGAGTCCATGTCTTGACAGGTCGGAGCTATTTTGATGGCACAAGGGATCCTTCACAGTTTTAGGCAGCTGGATTTAACGTTTTGGCTGATCTTTGTGTCTTTACCAGTTAACAGGTGCTTAGAAAATCCCTCAGTAATGGATGTGCAGTTTGTGAATTCCCTGTGACTGTGTACACAAACACACGGCATACATTACTGTGAACATCTACTTTTCTCCAAGATAATTATTGTAAAAGCATTATATAAAGCGCATTACATGATTACATAAGGAGAATTGCAGATGATTTATGGTTTCACTGTACTTTCGGCAGGACATTATTATGTATCCATTAAAGGACTATGTACAAAGGAGATTTTGCTGTATTAATAGCTTGTGACTTAATTAGCATTTCTCGTAGAAAAACAAGAGAAAAGGTGCATTTTGAGCGGATCGCGTTGTGATTCTAAACAACTTTATATATAATACTTGCTGGTGTCACCGCGTTACCGTTTTCTGAGAAAGACGCCATTTGCAGACTAATGACGTTTCATTCAGAATTGACCAAAAATAATTTTTTTCAGCAAAATAAAACCAAAAACCTGACTTTTTATTAATGGATAGTCGAGTAATTATGTGTAAGATTTTGGTTTTGTATTTGATATAAACAATGGACTGTGTGCAGAATTTCTTGAAGAGCAGCGACACTCCTGAGACAAAGGGGGATGGGCAGCAGGTTGCGACAGGAAGCAGCCTTGACTTGGTACCGCTGCTATGTTGCGTTTGAAGGAGTGAGAGTACACTTGTAGCTCTGTGAATACTGAATATCTAAATGGTTTAATGCAGTTTTGGAACTATGACCTTGATCCCGAGTTGTGTATATTTTTGAGGTTTTCGATAAAAAAAAATAAAAATGGTGAGTGCAAAATGCAGGAGAACCCGGAGGGAAGCCATAGATTTCTTCAAGGGGGCGGGACTTAATGATGTGATTTATGCAATTACTTCATTAAGCCCCACCCCCTGTCAATCACTGTAATCTTTGGTGTTCCAGGGGTGGGTGGTCCTTGGTGACATCATCAAGTCCCGCCCATCCCTAGTAACTCTAGGAATTACAAGAGATATTGGGCCCGTATACGCAATCTACGTTGCAAAAAGTAACGTAGATAGCATAACGAAATTACTGCGCATGCGCAGTAGTTCTTATCGGTAAACTCCGGCCGCATATGCAATGCGGCCGGAAGTCTGAATACGGCCCATTAATAGCTGGTCGGGACTTGTGGGAGATTTGCCAGCTCTCCCGGGATACCGGGAGAGCTGCCCAAATTTTGTCAGTCTCCCGGATATTCTGGGAGAGTTGGCAACCCTGGAAAATGTATTATTATTATTAGATCAGCCTCCTTTACGTAGACATGACCTGAGACTGGTGCAAATGTCTTGTTACATCTGTCTTTGGCTCTGATCGGGGGCACTTCCTTGGGCCCCGTCCTTACTGTACATTGACTACATCCCCCCCCCTTCTCTTCCTCAACACACCCCTCAGAACGCCAGCCGCTGCAGCTCTAATCTGAATCGCCCGTGACTGCGCTCTGCAGCTCTGAGCATGTGCAGTAGAGAATCACTCAGAGAAACGTCGCGTCAGATGGTCTTAGAGTTAGGATTAGGGTTAGGGCTGGGATCAGGGTTAGTTTTAGGGTTAGAATTATGGATTGAGTTAGGGTTAGGGTTAGGGTTAGGATTAGTATATGGGTTAGTGTTAAGGTTAGAATTATGGTTTAGGTTAGGATTAAGGTTTGGGTTAGGATTAGAACATGGTTTAGGATTAGTATTAGGGCTAGGATTAGTATTAGGGTTAGTGTTAGTGTTAGAATTATGGTGTGGGTTACAATTAAGGTTTGGGTTAGGGTTAGGATTAAGGTTTGGGTTAGGATTAGTGTTAGGGCTGGGATTAGTATTAGGGTTACGATTAAGGTTTGGGTAAGGGTTAGGATTAGTGTTAGGACTGGGATTAGTATTAGGGTTAGAGTTACGATTAAGGTTAGGGTTAGGATTAGGGTTAGGGCTAGGATTAGTATTAGGGTTAGTGTTAGTGTTAGAATTATGGTGTGGGTTACAATTAAGGTTTGGGTTAGGGTTAGGATTAAGGTTTGGGTTAGGATTAGTGTTAGGGCTGGGATTAGTATTAGGGTTACGATTAAGGTTTGGGTAAGGGTTAGGATTAGTGTTAGGACTGGGATTAGTATTAGGGTTAGAGTTACGATTAAGGTTAGGGTTAGGATTAGGGTTAGGGCTAGGATTAGTATTAGGGTTAGTGTTAGTGTTAGAATTATGGTGTGGGTTACAATTAAGGTTTGGGTTAGGGTTAGGATTAAGGTTTGGGTTAGGATTAGTGTTAGGGCTGGGATTAGTATTAGGGTTACGATTAAGGTTTGGGTAAGGGTTAGGATTAGTGTTAGGACTGGGATTAGTATTAGGGTTAGAGTTACGATTAAGGTTAGGGTTAGGATTAGGGTTAGGGCTAGGATTAGTATTAGGGTTAGTGTTAGTGTTAGAATTATGGTGTGGGTTACAATTAAGGTTTGGGTTAGGGTTAGGATTAAGGTTTGGGTTAGGATTAGTGTTAGGGCTGGGATTAGTATTAGGGTTACGATTAAGGTTTGGGTAAGGGTTAGGATTAGTGTTAGGACTGGGATTAGTATTAGGGTTAGAGTTACGATTAAGGTTAGGGTTAGGATTAGGGTTAGGGCTAGGATTAGTATTAGGGTTAGTGTTAGTGTTAGAATTATGGTGTGGGTTACAATTAAGGTTTGGGTTAGGGTTAGGATTAAGGTTTGGGTTAGGATTAGTGTTAGGGCTGGGATTAGTATTAGGGTTACGATTAAGGTTTGGGTAAGGGTTAGGATTAGTGTTAGGACTGGGATTAGTATTAGGGTTAGAGTTACGATTAAGGTTAGGGTTAGGATTAGGGTTAGGGCTAGGATTAGTATTAGGGTTAGTGTTAGTGTTAGAATTATGGTGTGGGTTACAATTAAGGTTTGGGTTAGGGTTAGGATTAAGGTTTGGGTTAGGATTAGTGTTAGGGCTGGGATTAGTATTAGGGTTACGATTAAGGTTTGGGTAAGGGTTAGGATTAGTGTTAGGACTGGGATTAGTATTAGGGTTAGAGTTACGATTAAGGTTAGGGTTAGGATTAGGGTTAGGGCTAGGATTAGTATTAGGGTTAGTGTTAGTGTTAGAATTATGGTGTGGGTTACAATTAAGGTTTGGGTTAGGGTTAGGATTAAGGTTTGGGTTAGGATTAGTGTTAGGGCTGGGATTAGTATTAGGGTTACGATTAAGGTTTGGGTAAGGGTTAGGATTAGTGTTAGGACTGGGATTAGTATTAGGGTTAGAGTTACGATTAAGGTTAGGGTTAGGATTAGGGTTAGGGCTAGGATTAGTATTAGGGTTAGTGTTAGTGTTAGAATCTTACCTCCAGCGTCCGTACTAACCTACTATAAACACGCCCTGTCGTCGGAAAATACGCAAACAATACGGACGCCCGAATCCCCGCTACGAAAAGGTCTTTGGTACGACCGGAAGTTGTCACTATGCACATGCGCAGTGCGTTTTTTATGGCGATTTTACGCTTACGATCAGCGTTAGATCGCCTGCGAGCGTAGGTCTGGATCAGGCCCTATGTGTTGACATTACAATATTCTGTACAATTGTTGTCGATGTAATGACACTGTTGTCTAGTTTAACCTATTGGACTTCTTTACCAACAGAATAATTGTTGACCTAATAATCATCGATCTGCTTTTTACCAACCCTCCGAGGAGCTATGGATTAATCCAATGGTTCAGAGAGTCTTACCATTAGC
Organism: Limnodynastes dumerilii; assembly: GCA_011038615.1. NCBI lineage: Eukaryota > Metazoa > Chordata > Amphibia > Anura > Limnodynastidae > Limnodynastes > Limnodynastes dumerilii. The sequence goes on along the minus strand of WWET01003084.1, from coordinate 136,553 downwards.
TTGCCCGTATTTGAAGCATTCGCAAAAGACACCAACTTTTCGTTATTTTTAGAGCAAAGTAAAGGGCCAGGAATAATGAGGATGATAATGCATCCAAACAATCAATGGAATCTGGGCAGATAGTCTAAAACTATTCCGCATGACTGAGGAGATGGACTCAACGGAATACATTGCGCCCAGCTGCTTTTAACAGCAAAATACGCCAAGTTCAGGATCAAAATTAGCTCCTAAAATCTAAAATCGAGGTAATAGATATGTTTAACAGTTACTGTGCCAGGACCAAGTGAATAATTATTCATCGACAAACAATCAAATTAGTAGAAAATTTTGCAGAATAAAACAACGTTTGGCCAAATTTGCATGAAATGAAGATGAATGTAAAGGAATCCAAAATGCATTAGAGCGATCTGAGATAGTATAAAATGCAATTTTTCACTCAAGTTCCATAACGAACGCAAGTTTATATTTGGCGCACGTCTCATCAATCATATACATTATTTAATCTGAATGCATTATTACAATGCTGTCCCAGCATTCTTATAATTTAATAAAAAGGGCTCTCCAATTTAAACATATTTCAGCAAAGTAGAAGAAGAAAAAAAGAGGCTATATGTTGAATTTTTATATTAATATTTGGCTTAACTGGAAATAGCAACATTCAGTAACTTTGAACCTATTACAATGGCACAAGCAAAATCTATATTTGAAGCAATATATTTTGTAATACGTTGTGGTCAGATTGACCGTCCTTTATGGTCTTCTGCGGGCTATTTACCAAGCAATTTCCTGATTCTTGCAGTTGATGACTTGAGATAGAAGATATGTCGGACTATGACTTTTGCTTTATTATAGCTCAAAATCAATTTATGCATGAAAGGGACTTACTGTCCCGTGACTGGGGTAGGTACATGTAGACAGCAATTGTACTTGCCAACTCCAGGAGACATATTTACTGGCAGGCCAAAAAGATGTAACAAGGCAATGGGTGATTGGTAAAGGACTCGTTTACACCTATCGCCTGAGCTTTAATAATATGTTGTGAAAAGTGTTGGGAATTAATGTCCTGCACAGCAACAAACAGAAGCCTGATGCCTGACTGACAACGATTAAAGGCTGTGGAATTTCAGGAAATCTGTATGGCAGCGTTCTTCGGGGTAGTTAAAAGCAAATAGTCATAATAAAGTATAAACAACACAGTAAATATAACAGTATTATATATAACTAAACATCTTTTTGATGATAAAATTAAGAGCGTTTAAACATTTTTTTCTTTAGCCATTGAGATCAAGAGCACCAATCATTATACCTGTCACATTATATAGCTTTCTTCCAATCCTGTAACAGCTCTCAACTCCCCACGGGCTTTGGGGATCTCCCTCTTATCCTGGCTATTGAAGGCTATTTATTATCATATAGCTGATATTTGGTGAATATTCGGCAGCATAATCAATTTTCCAATGACTTTTCTTCTAGTCTAACTTTCATTTCCATCTTCTTCTTTTGTTTTTCTTCTTTCTCCTTCTTTGTCATTCAGCTTTTTTGGCTCCTCTGTACTGTGATGCCATGATGCCAAATTTTTGGTCACCACATTTGGGAGGCTCCAACATGGTGCCCAGAGCCCAGGCTCCACCGCAATTGACCCCAGAATTGCTCGTTGCTCCGATCTCCTGGACCAAGACTACAGAGACATATAGTCAACTCTGGGGTCATTTGTATTTATTATATATTTATTTCTGAATAGGTGTTTATATAGCGCTATTAGATTACGTAGCGCTTTACAGAGAATATTTCACATTCACATCAGTCCCTTCCCCATTGGGCTAAGGTCCGTGACATTGCACACACACACACACACACACACACACACACACACACACACACACACTAGGATTATATATAACCTACCAGCATGTTTTTTTGGAGTGTGGGAGGAAACCGGAGCACCCGGAGGAAACCCACACAGACACGGGGAGAACATACACACTCCACACAGAGCCTAGTCTGGGATTTGAACTCATGACCATTTGTAGACATTGCGAAGCTTTCCACTGGATTGCAGGTGGCTGAATGTCCGCTTGACCAGATCCCACGGAGAGCATCACCCGGCTCAATCCCTAGTTATAACCCTGCTTCAGTGAATTGCGTCCATCTTAGGTCTTTGAAATACACAGATAAAGGTGATTTATGTTGGTTTCTCTGAAGCGGAGATTGGTGTTGCGGAGTTTGTCATTTGCGCAGGATTTGTGACTGGGACGAGCGGCTGTTCCTCATAGTGACTGGCACCTACATCTATCATCAGTGCATTGAGTTACAACATCTTCAGTGTGTGAGCTGCACTGGTCTATTCCACGTACACTAAGCTTGATAAACAAGCACTTTCCTGGGTTTGAATTGAGCTTGACAGACAGAATAAGTTACATTGAATGTAGGAGCCCTTGCTGTCCACCCACTGAGTTAGTAAATAATTTATTCCATTCATATGCAGTTAAGATCATTTTCAAAGTACCGATGCATTATACATTGATTCTACTTCCCAGATCCTGAGAACAATGTTCGAACCCGTTCACCTTTCTCTCTGTGCAGTAAAACAGGGAGTTTAAAGTATTTATCTATAGAGTGGAGGCAGCCATTTTGCTTTAAGTAATATGCATGAAGCTGGTGAGCTCACGTGAGGTATGAGGTGGTGACATTACATAGATTGTTGATAATGGTTAACTAGATCTGGTCAAAAAAGTGACTCTTGTGCTGTAGGTATGGCCGGAATGCTGGAAATAACCACATTCAGCTGTAAAACTCCAGTTGGTTTATCTGCTCGGTTACGCGGAGTTGGGGATTAGACGGAGCCACTTTTTGTGATAAGGATCTAGAAATCTGATTCTTCTGTGATTGGATCCCCCAGCAATACATGCGTAACGATATGCAGACGCAGGCAGGACCGCCATCTATGCATCAGTGCTGCACAATCTCAGCCACTCCCTTCTGTGATTGGATCCCCCAGCAATACATGCGTAACGATATGCAAACGCAGGCAGGACCGCTATCTATGCATCAGTGCTGCACAATCTCAACCAATCCCTTCTGTTGGAAAGACCAAGTGTTCTGACTCTAGTACACAGAAAATGGCAGCAGTAGGGAAGGCAATATAAACCGGGGCAGGCCTGATTTGTGGTCCACAAAAGGGGGTGGGTTTAATGAAAAGTGGAACGTGTTTTTTCCAAATATGTCCATTCGTGGGGGGAACTGGTGGTAGTTTCATTTGTCCTTTTCAGAATCCTTTATGTTGAGAGCCAGGTGGATTGGTCTGAATGTGTTTCGATCGCATAGCTTGGATGCTGGGAAATGGGGGCAAACTGTATCTTTGAATTCAGCCCTAAGTGTAAATGGAAGATGTTTCCCCTTTGGGTAGTACATGAGTTCCTACAGCTTTATTTAGAAATGCCAAAGAAAAAGACAAATAATAAAGATAAAAAGAAGACCCTCTCTCTCCCCCTCCTCTCTCTCTCTCTCCCTCTCTCTCTCTTCCCCCCTTCTCTCCC
>WWET01003084.1:105197-125164 GCA_011038615.1 Limnodynastes dumerilii | reverse complement strand
TTTTTTTTTTTTTTCTCTGGTTATTTTTTTACCGCTGGCTGCTGTTTTAGCGCAGCGGTAAAAAAATAATTGAATGGGCGAATTTTTATCGCTCAATTGCCGGCGAAGGCGTCGTATTCGACGCAAAGGAGAGATTTTTTTTTTTCTCTGGTTATTTTTTTACCGCTGGCTGCTGTTGTAGCGCAGCGGTAAAAAAATAATTGAATGGGCGAATTTTTATCGCTCAATTGCCGGCGAAGGCGTCGTATTTTTACCGACGCAAAGTTTTTGAAAACTTCGCCGGCAATTGAATCGGGCCCTAACACTTTATATTGAAAAAAATGTCTATATGTAATATTTTTATGTTGCTACTATGTTGTCTATGATATTGTTACTATTGTTGTTTTATATAAATGGTGGTTTCTTGAGAATATTTCACCAGGGTCTGTGAAAGAACATAATTTAGTGCAGAAATAATTACATATTAATGATTTTTTAGAATTATATTTCATTTTGTATTTTACATTTTGGGGCCAGATTTATTAAGCTGTGGGTTTGGGAAAGTGGAGATGTTCAGATTCTAGCTCTCACTCTCTTTTACATACTAGAGAATGTCAGCTAGAATCTGATTGGTTGCTATGGGCAACATCTACGCCTCTCATCGAGGCCTAGCAATCGAAATCTGGCTGGGAGAAATCAGATTTTCTATATGGGGACCCACACCCTATAGGGGTCCATTTACTAATTTCAGAGTCTGGACAATTCGCACCCAACATTTACCAATACTTACCGCTCCGTCAAGGTCCCGTGATGGTCTGCGCATGCGCAGTAGCAAACTTTTGGCCCAAGAGTTTGTTACAGTGCAGTTACACACACACAAAAAAATATTTAATAGACATTCCAGCAGTCTCCCTATAGATAACCCCCTTTCCTCACCCTAATAACAGCTATTAGGGGGAGGGGGAGGAAAAGGGGGGTGTATGGGGATATAGCTGAAATACTTCCACTAACGCCACATTCAGATGTGTTATATATAGTATTGGCGTTGACTGGTAAATACCGCGATCAGCAGACCCGCATTCATTACAGCGGGACGGCGATCGGGGATACAGAAGCTGATAATCGCCGTGGTTCTCCAGCGCGATCATAGCTTTGTAAATGGTGAACACTTCGGGCTATTTTCAGACATCTGTTTCTTTAAAGTACGCAAATATACGCAGCGACGTTGCAAGGCAACACCCCCGACGCCCCCCCTCACACGGATGGTTTGAAGGTGACTTACGAATGTCTCGATCTTTAAGTGTGCATTTTCGAGCGTATAATGCCTCCGTACATGCGTATCTAACTAACCCCACCCTCACCGCTCCCTCCAATGGTCATTTTAATGCCTCCCCCCCACCCACTTACACGCATCTTTCTCCGAACTGATTATAAACACGCCCCTCCATACGGAACTTCCCACGTGCGATTCAGTCCGTGCCTAATGGACATTCGTGCGTAAAATCAACGGTGATTGTGTAAATTTAGTTACTACGTATGCGCAATTCATCTGTTCCTAAAAATATGCACAGAATTTCCCCCAAAAAACGGTTCTCTGAATACGGCCCTTTCAGGTGAAAACGGTCTTTATCTCGTGTAAACAAAGTGTTCACCGTAGTAAATGGAGCCCAAATTCATGTTGCTATGTGTGGGGTGCAAATTAATTTTATTTCAATTTTTTTTGCATGCAGGAAAATCCTTTGCGTTTAATCTGTAAATTAGAGTTGAGTTATGAAAACTTTACCTCACGATTTTCCCTCCCTTGCAGTGCAACCAGGCTTGCTCAGCTCTACACTTGCACCTCTCTTGTAGCCCCCCAAATATTTTGAAACTACAATTCTCAGCATGCTTCAAAAGTATGATGGGGTTTGTAGTTCCACAACATCTTGATTAGCCTTTGCCTACGCTAGACAAATTCCAGCTACCTATGTATAGAAAGTACGTGATCATTTATAACTAGAATCTGATTGGTTGATGTGGACAACACCCACAATTTTCCTTGTTTATTTGGGGGATGGTACAATGGCATCCAATGTACGTCCCATGTTAGCCCTGGCTAGTAAACACCCCAAGATTACTGGAAATCCCTGCCCATCAGCTCTATCCATGTCTGAGTGGTATGAAAACAGCATCTCGGAGAAGAGCAGGATTGCTGGCGTCCCGGAGTATATACAAGCTTTGTAATGCTCCTTTGTACAAAGGATGAATCTTAGGGACAAAAAAAAGAAATAGAAAACAAACGGCATCTTCCCGGTGATTGATATGTAAAACCAGCCAGAATTTAGAACATGTTTCTGGCAGACAAATAACCCCCAGTCTGTATCATTATTCCCCAAGTCTACATTATATTATTCCACTAAAAACAAGATCAAATGAAAATCAACCTGCAAAGCATGAAAGGCTCATGTGATTTACTGCTGCAAATGCTGCTTTTTGTTCATAATGCAGGAATCAGTGTGTGCTCACCAGCCCATTATCAGACGGTAATTCTATCAAATGCTTCTGTCAACAGCAGAAAACAGCGCATCAGACCAGCAATCCAAGAGTGCTATATGTGTATATATATATATGTGTGTGTGTGTGTGTGTGTGTGTGTGCGTGTGTGTTTATGTCAGGGTTGCCAACTTTTAAAAGCTTCCCTCCGGCAGACAGGGGGCGTGGCTTAACAGTGCGATTTATGCAAATCGTGTCATTAAGCCCCTCCTCCCGGGATACCTGGAGAATTGCCTGAATTTCGGGAGTCTTACGGACATTGCGGGAGAGTCAGATGTATAGATAGATGGAAGAAATATCCCAACACCTATAGCACCTGCTGCAATCCCATATTCTACATAGACACAGCCAACAGCTTAATCATGGCCATATGAACTGTATAATGTTCTTATTTCAACAAGGTACCTGTTTCTGATTAGGGTTATCCTGCAGAGAGGGGAGGGTTAAGGTTAGGCTTCATAATGAGGATGGTTAGGCTTAGGGGAAGGGTTAAGATTAGACTGTGGAATAAGGATGGTTAGGATTGAGGAAGGGTTAAGGTTAGACTGTGGAATAAGGATGGTTAGGGTTGAGGAAGGGTTAAGGTTAGACTGTGGAATAAGGATGGTTAGGGTTGAGGAAGTGTTAAGGTAAGGCTGCATAATGAGGATGGTTAGGGTTGAGGAAGGGTTAAGGTTAGGCTGCATAATGAGGATGGTTAGGCTTAGGGGAAGGGTTAAGGTTAGACTGTGGAAGAAGGATGGTTAGGTTTGAGGAAGGGTTAAGGTTAGACTGTGGAATAAGGATGGTTAGGGTTAAGGAAGGGTTAAGGTTAGGCTGTAGTAAGGGTCAGATTAGGGTTTAGGTGAAGAAGACTTACCAGTCGCTGTTGGACTCTTCGTGGTGACAGCAGTTGCAGGAATGACGCTGTCTCACCACAAACTGACGAAAAGTAATAGCAATAATTTTTTTTTCGAAAGACAAATCATCGGAGGAGCAAATTCCACCCAACCAGTAGATAACCCGCATGTACCCCTGCATGTACATGCAGGGGGAGTGTATAGAAGGTATGTACATGCAGGGGGAGTGTATAGAAGGTACATGCAGGGGGAGTGTATAGAAGGTACACTCGCGTAATACGCTACGCTAGTAAACAGATTGCAAGCGGAGTTCTGGATCTACCCCAATGTTACACAAAATAGTAGTTGCACAAAACAGTTATAGACCAATCATATTGTCATATATTGAATGTGAATACTAATTGATTTATTTCATGTTTTATTTATAATGAGCATATTTACATCTCTAAAGCCCCTAATACTGGACAGTTTGATTCAGAAACTGCAATTTAAAGTGGCTTTAGCACCTCTTCCACCCCGTACATTATACTTCACCTCAACATGTACAGGAACACTGGGCCGGATTCACGGTTAATAAGGGAAATAAGAACGATTGGGTTCCTAATTATACGCGTTAACTACACGCCCTCTTTTTGTTGTTCTTAACTGAGTTAAGAAGGCCATAGGCTGTCTTATCTTCCCATGTGTATGTCTCTTCTTAATTTGCTAAAGAACGCACTGACTGAGCAAACTGTCTGCCCCATTTTAATGCCCCCCCCACCCACTTTTCTTAACTTCCCTCTTAATATCTTTCCTAGCACCCTTCTTACTTAACTCATTCCGAATGTCTGCGTGAATCGCTCTTCAGGGATTAACATTCTTAAAACCTATGTAGATTGTGTAAATATAGGTACTTTGCATGTGCAGTTTAAACATTCTTAAAAATGCGCCCCAAAATAGCAGCAACTTCTTAACCGTGAATCAGATCCTTAGTCACTTTCTATTGACTACAACTGAATGCCGTATCAGAAGCACTTAGACAAACACCTAAAATCAAGATCAAATCTTATATCACTCTTTACACATTACATTCCATCGTCACTGACCAGTGCTAAGGGGTTTCTACCAGACGCCTGCCTTGTTATGAACCCAAGAGGACGTTGTACCAAACCTTACAACTCTCCCTGGATAGACTGGCAGGCTTATGAATTGTAGCCAACCCTATAAGATGTTCAGCTACCCTCAAGCTGGTGCCTAACACTAGGGGCAAAATGCTTAGTTAAGAGCTGCCCCCATGCGGGTAATTATATTTAGCCCCTATAGGATTTCCTGTTGGGGTTTTAAGATAGTGTCTATGCTCACTCCATAGGGAGAGTACACCCTTCATTCAGGATAACCCTGAGCTTTAGATTTGTTGCTGCATATTCCCAAGACCTTGGGGGGAATTCTTTCTGCCCATGTTGGAGTTTGGGGCTTGCTGTGCACATTAATAAGTGGCATAATGATCCATCGCAATTACAAATGTAGTGGAACAAACATATAAATATTGTACGTGTCTTCACGTTTAATTTGACTTCATTCTCTTTATAGACTGGAAGTAGCTTACACAGTGCCAGAAATGTATTCTCAGGCCACACACACACACATTGTGCCATTTTTGAGATGAAACAAAGCAGTCTGTTAATACTTTGCAGGTTGATTTCATTAGAAGCTAATAGAACTTTGTTGCAGTTTGACATTCTGGTTTATTATCAATATTAATGTCAAGCTTTGGACTAGCCTTTAACACTTATATCAATACTGCACAATGCTAAGACGTGAAAATGCCAAATAATTCACTTAGTAATCCGGATAATGGTTTTCTCGTCTGATGTGTAGCTCAGAGACCTGTTCTCTTCATCTAAACACAGTTTTTTTTTTATTAAATGCTTCTGAAAGGGTTCCTATTTGATGTGATCTCTGTAACTAAACATTTTCTTTAAATAAACAGAAGCAGAATATGTATTTTCCTGTATCTTGCCAGTCCTCAGACATGTGTAATGTTAGTTGATGTCACCTCTGAGTATATTTTGGCTTAAGGGATGAAATGTTGCTCGCAACAGTCAAGAAAAATTTGCTTGGAGAAAGCTGACGTGACACTAAATTATTGTTTTATTTTATTTTAACCCAGCAGTTCAACCTTCAAGGACTTGGAAGGAAATAGTCTCAAGGACAGTGGGCATGAGGAAAGTGACCAAACTGACAGTGAACATGACGTCCAACGTGGATTATACTGTGACACTGCTGTCAATGATGTTTTAAACACCAGTGCCAACTCCGTGGGGACTCAACAGACAGATCAAGGTACTGTACAAAACACGACAGCCTCCACATCCCACTGGTAGCCAAATGCTTTGTACCATGCAGGCTCAGTCTATCATGTCAGTGAAACGCGTGGTTCACAACAAACTCTGTTGTTCTGTCATTTGTAAATCAACCATTGACTTTCTAAATGTTTTGCAGCTTGCACAATCCTCTGTTGTGTGTCAATAAGATCTAACATCCAATAGTTGATGTTTCTCGACCATTGTAGGGTTCTGTATAAACAGTCGGTTACTCTGGAGAATTCCTGTAATAACAATTCATACAGCAGCATTTTTTTCACTATTATTTGGCTTGTTGAAAATAATTAGAATTTATTGTTGACATTTCAGCAAGATGAGCAGTCCTGAATTGGTTGCACGTTACCTATAGAATGCAGGGGATAAGCAATATATTCAATTCATTTATTATATGGCCTTGATGCTGGTAGCCTCTCCACGCAATCACAGCAGGAGCCTATGTAAATGTGTTACAAGTAAAGGAGCAATTAGAAGTAAACATGGCTGCAATATATCATCTACAAGTCAGATATGTACATTTAATGAACTCTGTGTTTCAGAATTCACAGTCTGCAGTTTGCAGCCTCCTGGTTCCTTAGGCTAAGGACAGATGGATGGTAGAAACCAGATAATAGCTGGTTGCAGATTTGTTTACTCACAGTAACGAGACTTCCCATCAGTTTATGATATAGATGATCATCCACCAGATGGATTAAAAGCATCTCTGTAGCTCATGCGGTGTAAGGTTTCATAGCAATGTAGACCTAGAGGAGAGCGAGGATTTGGCAAACCTTTGCATTGAACATACCCGGTAGATGTCATTTCCTTTGGTCCCGTTTACACAGACGTTTCGGGGAACAATGAAAAACGTAATTCAGACATCTGAGTCGCTGTTGACGATAATGCGTTGGCCGCCCAATAAATGATTTCGAGACAATGGCTGTTTTCAATGGTATTGTTAAGGATCCCAGTTAAAGAGCTAAATAAAAAGCAAACAAGCTGATTATTGTTAGTATTGTTGTTTAATATTGGTATTTATTTTTTGATATAAAATAAAGTAATAATAATAAAAAAAAGGAAGCACACTAATAAAGAAAGTCAGATTTCATTTTTAATTTAGGGTGAAAATACCTACGTTAAATATAATGGGATGTTAAGAAAGAGATTTGCCAAATGTTATTTTGAATTACAATTGTCAACATGCGCTATGATAATAATACTTTATCTTTTAATGCTTAATCCACACCATGACCTATCGAGGTGTTCCCGTAAGGGTCTCTGTCCTCCCGGTTGTAAACCAGGATGCTTGTAACCATTTCAAGGGTCTCCTTTCATTTCTTCGGGCCAAAAAATAATCGCTATCATGAAACTGTGTGTTGTGATTGGTCCTCTCCATGAAGCGATGTCGGGTTTTGTGGATCTCTTGACATCAGGAAAGCCCAGCCCTGGTTTAAATTGTTGGACAATGTTGGTTGGACATTGCTTATGTGAAGTCATGGATAGATCTTGATTGTATGAAGATAGAGGACGGGATGAGAAAGTTTGACAGCACATATTGGTCCAATTCTGCACCTTGGTGAATTATGGTCATCTGAAATTGTAGCAAAAGAAATATTAAGACATGAGATGTGATGTTTCCTAGAAAAACTCTTAATAACATTTTTTCAAAATTAAGGTTGTTTAATATTTTTGTTCAATAAGCAAAATACATTTTTCCACCTCGATAACAGTTTGCATCGCTCACTTTGCAAATTGGTTTGTCCAAACCGTTTTGTAGACTGGCTCCTGCTTTGCTGCCGCTCTCCTCATCGGTCTGATGCTGGTTTTTGTTTCATAGCTAGGCTTGTCATCGCCAGGTCCCGGGAAACAATATAATGTGGGAAGTTAGGGTGCACACTGGTAGCATCATAGTGCAATTATTGATTTTTCCTTTCAGTGACTAATAGGACAAAAAACTGACTGAGCAATACAGAGAGATGTCTGTTTAAGACATTGTTAAAGAACAAAAACCTTTCTTGAAGTCCTAGTTATTAACTGTCCCTGGCCATCTATATGATAGAGATTTGTCCCCGGGGTCTTTGTGTCAAGATGCCGCATTTTGCAATTGTCAGTGTACAACTATCTCTGTGTGTAGGTGAGCTTGATATAGGTCTAGTTATGTCCAACAGGATCATCAGAACTTTACATGTTATGCTAGCTGATGACTTCATATGCAATAATAAGCAGTACCTTGCCCTTAGCTGTATACTGCCACACAGCATCTGTGCAATTCATATTCAAATGTTGCAAATTAGGCCTTCCAAATGCCAGACCTGGATTATTCATGTTTCACAGCATTAGAGATCAAGGACTGTGTTCACACTTAACAATGATTTAGGTTCTTAATTTTACGCACCCAAGTATCAAGGCGACTCCCCTTGACACTCCCCCGGTTTTCAGCTTCTTATCTGATTTACGAAGGCCCCAGGGCTACCTTATCTTTAGGTTTGTAGTTGTATGTTGGCTAATTAGGAACGTTGTTGCGTAACCACCCCCAGATTTCCTCATTTAAATGCCTCCACCCAATCTTCTTATCCTTGTTCTTAATTTGTCCCAGCACGCCCCTTCATTATTATTATTATTATTAGATGAACTAGGTTCGTAAGGTAAAGGTGATTCAGAGCCGTCCAGTTCTTAAGTCCAACGTAGATTGCGCCCATTAAGCTACTACACATACGGCAGTCTGACTCTTCTTAAACATACGCACCTAAAAAGCCGCAGATTCTTAATTGGGAATCAGGTCCCAGGCCCGTATTCAGACCTCCGTCTTCTGTAACTGTCTGTCCGTAACTAACCCATTAAAGTTACTGAACATGCGTAGTAATTATTGTACGCTATTTACATTGCATTTCGCTACGTAGATTGCGTACATGCGGTCTTAAAGACAGCGTATACAGAATCTACATTGCGAAACACTACGTAAATAGAGTTTAGTAATTACTACGCAAGCCCAGTAACTTCAATCGGTTAGTTACGGACAGACGACCACAGAAGACAGAGGTCTGAATACAGGCCCCAGTTACTAAGAAAAAAAAATTTAAAAAACAAAAAAAAACATGGTGTAAAACAAACCAAAACAATACAAAAAATGCAAGAACTTAATAAATTATTACAATAACATCGGAGCAAAAACATAGTTAGGAACGACAGGGTACTTAGACAAGCCGATTACATAAGTACACTGTCTGTTCCCATTAAAATGCGTTCAGCGTCCAATGGCCGGACGGGATAGCCCGCTGTGCATACCCGGTGTATGCATGGGGGGTGCTCGGCTTCTGCATTAGGAACTCGCCCTATTTTATGTGGGGCCAGTGCATAAAATTTAACTCATAAGGGCCCATGCATGCAAGTGAAGGGTATAACTGTCGCTCGCACAGAATTAGGGCTCACACACTTCCATTCTGTACGTGTGTGCGATCGTCCTTAAATCCGAGATGATGGTCTGTTTTCCTAACCTTCCCCTTCTTGGGCCCTAACCCTCCATGTCCCAGAGCCTAACCCTAACCTTATCCCAGCACAGCCACCACAGTCTGTTGCTACTGGTAACGGGTCAAAATAAGTACCCATTTGCAATAGCAGTTTTGTATTTGCTGAGCTATTTCGACAATGATATAGCAGCCATTCAGCTGACGGTTGCATCATTGTCACAATAGGCCCGCATCCCCTTCAATCAATATTCAGCCACTGTCATTTGCTGTTACAATGCAAGACCCCGAATGTCCTTGTAAAATTGGTAAAATTGGACTGAAATGACAGTGTCTTCAGTATAATGGGCTGGGCATAATTGCTTTTGAAACGCGTCTGGTTGTGCACAATTGCGCACTGCATTAAGCCCACTTGCCTGTTTGTCAGTTAAAAAGGTATTAGTTCAAAATCAATAGAAATCAGCAAATGCTGCTATAAGTAAAGGCGATACCTGACTATTGATCCAGTGCTGTGTCGTGTGCTCCCATTGGCTGCAGAAATTGCTGCTCTGTTGGGTATTTTTCGATCACTTTGTATTTTGACCACCGTTCCGCTGTTCTATCTATTCGAGAAAACATTACTCTCATCTTCTGATGGAGGACAATTACTTCCATCACTAAAGCCACTGCGACCCATCAAAAAAAACAAAAAAAAACAAAAAAAAAAACCTGTTTTTGGTCCTTGTCAAATACATCACTGAAGACATTGAATATTTTTACTGATATAAGCGGTGAAAAGGATGATGTGGTCATGTAGCTTCTTCAGCCAAGATGTACATTAGAGGCCCGCAGGGCCGCCATCAGGACGGGACAGCTGGGACTACCGGGCCTACAGCTAATGTGGGCCCGCCATCATTACAGGGCCAATGTGCAGGGAAAAATTTCCATATGCACCGGCCAGATGGTAACGCAGGTCTGCGGGGCCCCGTCCACGTGATGTCATCGATGATGTCACATAAAGGGCAATGCCCCACTGGTGTGTCCCAGGCCTGCACGTATTCTAAAGGCGGCCCTGGGGGCCTGTCACATGTTTTGGAAGGTTTTATCACGTTATGTGGGCTTTAGTCAAATTGTGACGCACTGCACATGCTCAGTGGTGAGTCGGCTAGTGGGCGTTCCCTCTTAGTTAGTTGACAGTGTAGGTGTTCCCTCTCTGTGGCCTCCTGATACTCCTGTGCAGTTATGACAATCAAACGTAAGGTCTCCCCTGAATGTCGAAAAGTCCCTTCATTCATGTCATGTGACACTGACTAGAACAGATCTCACAGAAACTGGGGAATGAGCCCCATCTAAATGCAGATCTTTGCGGTTACCGCAATCTGCAAGCCCGGAGAGGCGGGGATTAGGTATGCAAATTTCAAGTAACGCCCCTCCGCATGTAAAACCTATCGTACGCAACCGAGCTCCTGTACGATAAGAGTTCTGATGCGGAACATCTGGAGCGCTCATATGAACTGCCAGAAAATCACATGACTTCCGCAAAGCACAATTGCCGAAGTCAGGTGACCTTCTTGGTCGTGGATCCTGCCCTGCGTTAGCATCGTTTTGGTTTCCGTAATGCATTGTGCATATAATAATTCACATATCCCCCCATTTGAGTAAAGGAACAAAAAAGGACAACGCACGATTCACTACATCAAAAATGTAACAAAACGAATAACAAATAACTTAAGAAACAATTCAAGATTCCATTCAAGGCACACATGAAGGGCTTGGCATGTTTCCAAAGCAAACCTTTTAAAGAGGATTCATTATACGGCTTTTTTTTCCCAATAAATTCCATTTCTTGTTGTTTTTTTTTTATAATACAAACATTTCAAAATAATCTGCTAGATTTCATTCGCTACAGTTTATCTGCCAGATGTAAGAACTGCTTCCAATGTGGCAGGACAGAAGCTTCAGAAGTTCTCTCGTGTCCAAGCTTTCATTTGTGCTAAGGCATGAATGTTGTTTTTTATGTCTAACCCATGCAAACATCCTATGCAAACATCTTGTCTTTTTCAATTAAGAAGTATGAATGCAGCTTGGTGCAGAGGCTTATTGAAGCCTGGGGGTGCGTGGATCTGTCAGGAGATAAGCTGTTGCTAGATCTCAGTTGGAAGTCCTACTGCTTCAAGACTTAAAGATGGAATGAAAAAAAAAAAGCAGAATTCTGTGATTATGTGGACGGGTTTTCAGCTGTTTCATGAGATTTGAGGTAAACATCATTAAAGCCCTTTTTGTTTTGATTCTGCAAATGAGTCAAACGGACAGAGGGGGTTTTAACGCCGGGTTTTGTATCTTTTCTTATGCAGTCTGCATACTTAATGTTCCAAGAATAACAACCGTTTTATCCGACTTGCTGATAAAATTCAGAGGGAGCCGGGTCAAATTGGCTGTTTTTCTGCTGATATATCTCATTTATGCACCTCGTGGAGCAAGTCTCGTCCTTTCGATCCTGTGCAAGATAGAAATGTACCTATAGATTAGATTTGACGTCTGTGAGATATTGTGTAACAAATATATTGTAGTATTTAGGAAAATTCAGGACTCTTGCAATTTTTATTTTTTATTCAATCCGATGCCCTCGTTGGAATTTGTAAGTAGATACAACGCAACATAACTGATTATGGTTGCAAAGCTTGGAGCTATGAATTGCACTTATATTTTCAAGTGTTTGGATCAGATTGCAGTGTGAGGAAGGGAGAGAGTGATGGGGGGCGTAGATGAGGAAGTGGCAAGAATGTGGGGGGGGGGGGCTAGGGGAGAAGTTAGGTAACTGAGGAACATGCTTGCAGGACGAAGTGAGTTTTAAATGACTGCTTAAAGATTTTGAAGGACAGAGTATATCTTGATGGGTTTTAGAAGAGTGTTCCAATTAAGAGGTGCAGCACGAGAGGAGTCTTGAATGTGGGCTTGGGATGTGGTAATAGGCTGGGGGGAGAGACAGGGTGCATTGGCTGAGCAAAGAGGGCGAGAAAAGGTGTGAGTGGTGTTGAGATGGGGTTGGAGATGTAGGGCCTGATCTAGAGCTACGCTGTCCATAAGTACGCCCAGCGTAGCTCTGGGGCAACCCCCCTGTCCCTCCCCCTGTGTGAGCGTAGTTACACACAGTTACGCCGGCTGAAGGCTACCCTAACTGTAGCCGGCGTAACTGTGTTTAACTACGCTCACACAGGAGCATAAAACACTGTACCCAGCCCTCCCCTCCTAATTACCCTCCCTCTGCCAGTCTCCGTAACTACAGCATAGTTACGGAGCTGCCCGCCCCCCTCGTCCGTAACTACGCTGTAGTTACGGGCGCTATATCCATATTTCACAGAGACATAGATTACGCTGGGCAAAATCTGCAGAAATGCCGTTTTTATGCGTACAGTCGCCATAACTAGTGCGTAGCTCTGGATCAGCCCCGTAGGGGGTAGTGAAATTGGAAAGAGCTTTGTAGGTTATAGTGAGGAGTTTGAAGAGAACACTGTAGTGAAGGGGGAGGACACACAGATACAGGCATGTGGAGGTGGATATAGTGGATACATATAGAATTCTCAGGCATCCAGAATCATAACCTAGAATCTGGTCCTTGGTTCTTAGTTTCAAAGCTATGGTCCCCTGTGCTGCTATTTTAGCCATATGAAATCTAAGCGTAACAATGTATTCTAATGACTAAAGGTAAAATTTCATATTATTTTACTTTTCATTTGAAGAGCAGAAAAATATCTTATTTAGCCTGGATTGTTTATGTTTTACAATGTTCCCTGTAATAGATTTGCTCTTGTTATTGTGATGTTGCATATTGGACTGTGGGTGGCGCTGTTCTGTGGTACAGTGTGTGTTCTATTTCTTAATTCACATATAACATTTTGAACATGAGCAAGTGAATCAGTGACNNNNCATAGAACATTTTGAACATGAGCAAGTGAATCAGTGGCCCCCCCCCCCCATGTGAACACCACAAAAAGAGACAATTTATGATAAAAATAAATAAAAAATCACAATATTTTTGCTGAAATAATATCTCAGGTCTTGTAAATGTATCATTTGGACTGTGAAAGAGGGATTCAGAGTGCGCCTAGGAGGACTGTCAGAGAAGTTACTGCATGAACAATACACTTGTCTTACAATGTCCCCCTCACACTGGATCAGAACAGATGTTCAGCAAGTCATTGAAAATTCCATTTTATTTGAACAGCATTTGCTGTCAAAAACTTTTATCTTTACTTCAACAATGAGGTTGATGAAGGCCCCGGAGGAGGGAATTAGCATGTCTGAGGTCAGATCTAGGCTGCTTTGCAATTCATGGAGTCATTCCTTAGATGTGGAGCTTTATCTGGAGTTTATTCCACTTGCACACTGATTGGATAGAGAAGTCGTCTTCTCCTCGGGGTCGCTCGTGATAAACTCTCCATTCTCAGTGTACGGTGATTTATAGGGAGGCTCAGTCCTCAACTGCGGAAATGAATTGACAGTTCTATTAATACCCTCCTTGTCCTGTACCTCCAGCTGTGCATTTATATAAACTATGTTATCAAATAATATACCAGCTGCATCTATCTATCTATCTATCTATCTATCTATCTATCTATCTATCTATCAATCTAGTCTTTAATAACATAACACATCTTGCAATTTCTCACTTACATTTAATAGTGACACAATGTGATTTGTGGGACAGGGGGGTTCTTGTAATTAGATTCTTTGGATCTTGTATTAGATTGTGACTCCTGCATCAGCTTTTCTTATGATTTTGTTTCTATTCTGCGTGTGACTTGGACAAGTCTCCTGCAAACCTGTGCAAGCCTCCAGATAACAGACATAGAGGAGAATTCTCTGCTCCATTGTAATATTTACCCGTCTTATCTGTTATCTCCAGCAGAAAGCTGAGGGGATGGTTGTATTTGAAGCTATTTCCTCAGGAGTGCAGGACCTGTGCAGTGGGCAGGCATTCATTATTTGATAGGGGTGAGAGCCTCTCCTGCCAGATCTCTTAGCTGGAGCGACTTGCAGGACACAATAATCAATAAGAGAGGAATGAGGGAAGTCTACTGATAATTATTGTCTCCCTATTTCCATAACAACAACATTGCTGACTTTAAAAGCTTCAGATCCACATTATTCTCACACATGCAAATGGAGACTGCAAACTCAGCTGAAAAATTAGCATTGTTTTTTCCTGGTAAACCACAAAAGCAATAATTGTTATAATAATTCAGAAATATTTTTCCAACTGTTTTCTCAGACGTGTTTAATTTACTTGAGTATGTTAGATATTTATTTGCAGTATCGATTCTTAATGGTCCATCGCCTTAATGAACAATCATGTCTGTTCCTGGCCAATGGAGGTGATTTTTAAGCCTCGTCTGATGCCAGAGCACTGCCTGATGCATTCACGTCTCTTGATGATCTTAATAAGGTGACGAGCACTAGAGGAAAGGGGCGGATCCAGAACCTTTGCTTAAATTCTGGACGTTGCGTTGAGGTCCAGAGTTCTGTAGTATGAAGGGAGTGCATGACCGCATGCAAACAGGGCTGGAATAAGAGCCACATGTGCCTGGAGCTGAAAGGGCCTATTGGAGTGGCCACAGAGGCTGATTGGAGGAGCTGCTGCAGCAGAGCATGCCCAGCGGCTCCATAATTGGCCATTGTCATGCACAGCAGGAGAGCAGACACCGAGGTGCATGGGAAAACAGGCAGGATGCAGCAGTTAGAAGCCACACACTGGCTGGACGACCGGTCATCATATTAATTGATTTTCTTGAGGGCCTATTTTCAGATGTAGGCCTGGGGCTGTGGTCCCATCGGCCCCATTGTTAATCACACCCAGTATTCAGGACCCTATCATATGGAAGGTTCATGTACGGATGATGCATCACACATAAGGGCTTTGGAACACGACTTCCATTCTGTAGCCCACCCAGCATGCAGGGGGTGAAATGATAGTGTCAGGGATATAGAGAAAGTGGAGGGAGGATTGAAGGGCAGGAAGGGGGTTAGGAACATAGTGAGGGTGTTAGTGTTTGGAAGATACTGAGGGGGGATCAGAGGTAAGGGGACATGAACACTGTATATTGCTAGTGTTAAGGCTATAGTGAGGGTGGAGGCAGGGATAAGGGGCAGAAAGAGGGTGACGTGTTGTGTCAGCCTCATAGTGAGGATGGGAGGGGTAAGGGGCAGGAAGAGGGTGACGTGTTGTGTCAGGGTCATAGTGAGGATGGGAGGGGTAAGGGGTAGGAAGGGGGTGATGTGTTGTGTTTCTGGGGGCCCTAATCCCTCCTCAATACTGTCTGCAGCAGTGGATTGCAGGGGTCCTTCTAAATCTCTGGGCCCATCACAGCTGTCTCCCCCTGTTGGCGGGCCTGGGTTGGAGGGGGTTATTTGACCTGATTCTGTAATGGGTAACTGGAACTCACCGCATTCTGTCTGATATGAGGCCTCAGCTCGTTCCCTCTCTGACAGCTCCGACTAAACCTATTCCCTGACAAACACATCAACACTGCAAAGTATTTAAGTCAGGCTGGTAGAAGACGTCTCAATTATTCATATCCCGACGCCTTGTATCCTCCCGCTATACCGCGCGTCTTTATGTTCTGGATGTATTTCCTGCTCTTGTGCTCATTATGAAGAGCGATGTTTACAGCTCGGTCTAGGTGTTTACACATAAACACATTTATTTGCATGATGCATCTTTCATTGATTTCCCATTCCAGCGCGCTCCAGTAATCCCCAGCTCAGGAAACCTGCACGTCCCGGTTCTCTATCGCGTCTCGTCTATCTGACATTGAAATTTTGTAGCTTTAAATAATGTTTGTCATTAATAGATCAACAAGTATTGAGAGGAGGGAGAAACAAAATATAGGACCGGATCCTGAGATCATAACGATCGCACACACGTTAGTTCTTTCATACGGATTGGACTTATGTACATATGTTTCAATGCTCCGTGCGTGCAAGGGTAACACTCTCCCCTTGCATGCATGGACCTTCTGTACTCTAACACCTACCTTAAATCTTAAGCACCACCCCACGTAAAGTGTGCGACTCTAAAGTGCTATATCGTATGTACACACTTACTGTACGATCTGCACAGATTCTCCCACCCATCATGTGGGCACCAGGTAGGCACAACCTTCGTCAGAGGCCGTTACTGCACAAAATGCAGTATTGATCATCGATCATGCGACCTGACCCAGAGCCAGGGGCGGATTAGCCATAGCACTTACAGGGAATTTCCCGGTAGGCCGGTGGCCTCTGGAGGACACTCAGCAGTTCCTTTTTTAATTGAAGGAACCTACTATGTTGACTGTCATGGGTGGTGGTTGCTAAAATGATGTCTATAGAGAATAGAAATTATTAGGATGTTGTATATATAGAGTTGTGTTCACTAGGATGCTGTATGTATTGGGTGATGGTAATCAGGAAGCTCTATGTATTGGGAGGTAGGCCCATATTCAGAGTACCAGACGTAACATATATGTCCGGTATTTAGTGATTTTTACTACTGTAATTTTTTTATGTAATCTATGTATCTTTTTCTTACGTAGATTGCGAAAATGCAGTCTTTCAATCCGCATTTACGCAATCTACGTAAGAAAAAGATACGTAGATTGCGTTAAAAAATTACTACGCATGCACAGTATTAAAAATTGATAAACTCTGGACGTATATGTTATACGTTATGTATTGAGAGGTAGTCACTAGGATGCTGTATGTATTGAGAGGTAGTCACTAGGATGCTGTATGTATTGGGAGGTAGTCACTAGGATGCTGTATGTATGGAGAGGTAGTCACTAGGATGCTGTATGTATTGGGAGGTAGTCACTAGGATGCTGTATGTATTGGGAGGTAGTCACTAGGATGCTGTATGTATTGGGTGGTTGTCACTAGGATGCTCTATGTTTCTAGTGGTGGTCACTGTAATGCTGTATGTATTGGGAGGTAGTCACAAGGATGCTGTATTTATTGGGTGGTGGTCACTGGAATGCTGTATGTTTCAGGTGGTGGTCACTGGGGTGGCAGTAACTACCTGCATTGACTAGAGGTATTTTTTGGAACCCGCCAATAGATCTTGCCAACACATGGCCTCTTGCAGATTTGTTTTTTCAAGACCACTTTAAGTTCCGCCCTTACCTTTAAGTTCCCAATCCGCCCTTGCCCAGAGCTGCACCAGTCCGCCTACATTTTAGTCTCTCACCTGTGTACACTTCCATGTGCTCTGCCCTAGTAGAACGCAGTGTTCCACTATATTTTAATGGGAAAGGAGCTGTTTAATGCTGCAGTGAATACAGGAGCAGGTCGGATCCCCGCACTTTTCCTAATATTTTCCACCAGCTCAGGGTCTGGTTTAAGTGTAAAACAGAGTCTAGTTTTATTCATTAATTGGCCTTTTCACTTTAAACACATCCCTACACATTTGTAAAAAAATCTAAATATTTTAAAAAAACTATTAAAAGTGTGAATTTAAGCAACTCATTTTCAAAACCGTTTTCTTTTTTTAAATCATAAAATACAAAATAGTGGGAGTTTTTTGTTGTTGTTTGTTTCGTTTTAAGCCTGAGTAGCAGAGTATTGATGCACATTCTATTCAGATATTATTGAAAAGAGTCCACTCAAGGGGCCAGATTTACTAAGCTGCAGGAACAGAAAAGTAGAGATGTTGCCCATAGCAACCAATCAGATTCTAGCTGACATTCTCTAATATGTAATAGAAAAGTGAGAGCTAGGATCTGATTGGTTGCTATGGGCAACATCTCCACATCTCCAAGTTGTATTTTCCTCTGCATTATACCCGCAGCCTCTGCCTGTGTGCGTATTTGCACGTTGGAACGAATGCACCTTCTCTGTACATCTTATCCAGTGTTGCAGGTGTCTGAGTCTGGATAGGACGTGCACGGTATAATATATAGAGCTGTGCTGTTGTTATGTATAGTGGCTTTTATTCAATTAAATTCATCATCCACTTTTTTCTTTATTTTCTTTATTGTTTTAAAGTAAACATAAATTTCCTTTTTACATTATGGAACATACAATAAAACACTCAATATCTTCATGTAGAAAGCATCAGGAGGAAATAAAAACAATTATCCAGTAAGGAGAATAATAACATTTATGAATCATAAGTAAAGAAAGACAACAATTCCTATGTTTGATTTTCTTTCTATTCAACAAGCGCAGAGAAAATTAAAGTATGAAAAAATATATTTAAGGCGTTACGAGAACACTTAATAATAAGTACATTCAACATGACACAAATGCAGCAATGCAAGGCGAGGAATAGACCGACCCGGACATTATAAAGGCATGTAAATATCAATAAGTGTGGTTCGCCGGTATGATGGTCTTTATCGAAACACCGCTTGGCATGCAGGGATAAATCTTTGAATTGCTTATTGCACACAGATACTGACCAGCTTTACTATTACACTGTTATTTATCACCTCTCATCTCTATTACTATTATATTATTACTATATTATTACACAGATAGTGACCAGCTTTACTATCACACTGTTATTTATCACCACTCATCTCTAATACTATTATATTATTATATTATTACACAGATACTGACCAGCTTTACTATCACACTGTTATTTATCACCTCTCATCTCTAATATTATTATATTATTACACAGATACTGACCAGCATTACTATTACAATGTTATTTATCACCTCTCACCACTAATACTATTATATTATTATATTATTACACAGATACTGACCAGCATTACTATTACACTGTTATTTATCACCTCTCATCTCTAATACTATTATATCATGATATTATTACACAGATACTGACCAGCGTTACTATTACACTGTTATTTATACTTGTACTAGGAGACATCACCCATCTTCTCTAATATTATTATTATTATTATTATTATTATTATTATTATTATTATTATTATTATTATCATCATTATATTATTATACATATAATGACCAGCGTTACTATTACACTGTTATTTAGACTTGGGCTGGGAAATGCCAGCTCTCAACTCTAATAATGTTTGCAGCAGATGAAATATGACTCCCCTGAAATGAACATGGTTTTGCCCAGGAGTAACTTCCTCCCTTATTTTCAGTCTCTGGATCCGGTCCTTTGTGTTCACCTCTGTTGTGTAAATCCGCAGTGCTAAAAATCTAATAAAAAAGCCTCTGTAAGCCTCTGGATCTGGTGCAATATGTCTAACTGAAAGGAGAGCACACATTGCATTATTTACTAAGAGTAGAATAGTTGTTGCTATGAATTGAAGAAATAAGGTTTCGGGGGTTATGCTGATTATCTGATGGAGAGGTTTAGGTACAAAGCTAGGGACCGTATTGTACGAGAAGTGAAGCGTTGATGACTTCTGCCTGGTGAGTCTCGTCGTCCTTGGGAAAATAGAAATGACATATTTGTCACTTGTTAATGGCAGTGACTGATCTAGTTGCCATGGAGATAAAATATGTGGACAGCCTCGTGGATTTACTGTTCACTTTAAAATGTTGTAACCAATAAAGAAAGAATTGCCTGGAACAGCGCCTGATAGATTGCATCCAGCAGCGAGGTCGTAAAAAACGGAACTTCTTTCCCTTTGTGTTTCCAGCCATTGCTATAGTGCACGCAACATTTCCCGACTCAGATTAAGTTGGTGAGTTCTTCAATGATGTCACAGGCAAATTGCAGACCTGGAAACTCCATAGATAGATAGATAGATAGATAGATAGATATGAGATAGATAGATAGATAGATAGATAGATAGATAGATAGATAGATAGATAGATAGATAGATAGATAGATATGAAATAGATAGATATGA
>WWET01003084.1:59762-73702 GCA_011038615.1 Limnodynastes dumerilii | reverse complement strand
CGCGCGCACGGAAAGCACGCGGGGGTCTGGATCCGGACCAAAATTATTATTATTATTATTATTATTATTGTTATTATTTTATTTTTTTTTATGTTTTTTTTATTTCTTTGGATTTAAACCTGGAAAATACAGCTTTAGTTTGTAGGTATATTCTGGAGTAAATAGTATATACTGATTACCTTCCATATCTTGCGCACATAGCCATCTATTATGGCAGCACAGGTGCCCGTCATACAGAGGCATGGTAATCATTTCCAGAGGTGAGAGGTCACACGATGGTTTATTGAACAGTTAGGATTTTATGGAGACAGTTTCGAATCTTCGTGTATTCTTTTACCATTCGGAGCCTTCTTCAATATGGTCAAGGAAATTTCATAACTTATAGAAAAATTATCTTTTCAGAGGAGAATATTGGGGATTTTCTCATATCGGAGAGTCCAGATTAGACATGTGAGGGTCACACGCGCTTATTACTGTATTTCATCTACACATATGAAAAATGTTGATCACACCGGCATTTGTCTATGAGTTATGACACTTTTTAAGGGAGGAAATGTATTGTGAGAGAGATCGTTGCTTCTCAGATATATGTAACGTAGCTGACTTCAATCATTGCCAAAAAATGGAGTTTATCTGAATAAATTCTTGAATTAGTTCAAAGTTGCAGATATGAGTCTGTATATTAGAACTATTTGTTAATGACACTATATTGAGGGCGAGAAGGTGCAGAAAATCTTGCCGGCAGATAAGGGGCATCTGGTGATTACGCACAGCGTAGGCAGCCATTTTTGGGGCTTCATCTGTAATCCCAGGATCATAACTTATCAGCATTGCTGAGGCGTGTTGTATATCATGCTTAATGCGAAAAATACATTTACAGACCCTGGACCCGATACAGAATTAGGAAATGTGGGTGTGCCCTGCACGCTGGGCCCGATGTCCGTCTGACGCCTGACTACCTCAGTGTCTGGTGTCTGGTACGGACTGTGCATGCCTCAGGCAGATGTTACGAAATGGATCTCCTAGCGTACAGAATGGAGTGTGTCCGAGGGAAGGCTCATTAAAATTTGCATGCCTGGAATGGGGGGCGGGAATAGGAATGCAGAAGAGGGTGAGGAGAGGCGGTAGGCATTTTCGCAAGGATTTGCGTTTGGAAGTCCGTGCAGATAACTTAAGGTAGGGTTCTGAGATATAAGAGAGGGAGGCAGGGGAGTTTACTCTCATCTTCTGTGTGAACGTACTGACCTCCTTACCTACTGAACACCACTCTGGGCTGGATCAGTAACGTCCAGTTTCTGACTCAATGAGTAGCATTGTGTCTCACAGCACTGAGGTCATGGGTTCGATTCCCGGACTAGGCCTTATGTGTGTGGAGTTTGTATGTTCTCCCAGTGTCTGTGTGGGTTTCCTCCAGGTGCTCCAGTTTCCTCCCACACGCCATAAACATGCTGGTAGGTTAATTGGCGGCTGAATAAATTAACCCTAATGGGCCAGATTCACGGTTAATAAGGGACATAAGAACGATTGGGTTGCCAACTCTCTTGACGCGCCCTCGTTTTTGCTGTTCTCTACTGACTTAAGAATGCCAAAGGCCGCTTTATCTTCCTATGCATATATATCTTCTTAAGTTGCTAAAGAATGAACGTACTTAACAAACCTCACCCTCCCTGCCCCATTTAAATGCCTCCGCACACCCACTTTTATTAACTTCCTTCTTAACGTTTTCCTAGCATGTCCCTTCTTACTTGTCTCATTGCGAACGGATGCAAGAATCGTTTTTAAGGTTTAACTTTCTTAAAACCTACATAGATTGCGTAAATATAGTTTCTACGCCTGCACAGTTTAGACGTTCCTAAAAATACTCACCGAAATAGCAGCAGCTTCTTAACCGTGAATCTGGTCCATGGTGTGTGTGTTATATGTGTGTGTGTGTGTGCGTGTGTTATATGTGTTAGGGACCATAGAATGTAGCTCCAATGGGTCAGGGACTGATGTGAATGTGAAATATTCTCTGTAAAGGGCTGCGTAATCTGATAGCGCTTTATAAGAACTTAATTTATCAATAAGTCATTTCTATACTGCGCTTACGTTAGCAAAAGGATTCCAGCAGAGATCTTTATCCCGTCCTGAGTATAGCGCATACGCATGGTGGGCGGTGGGGGGTTGGTATTTTAATTGTATGGCGAGGGCTTGGTTTAACCCTTCTGTATGATCCTTAATTACGCTCCAGCCCCGTTTTCTCCGTGGGGTAGGTGCAAAGCATTTAAGGTAGGGTCCAGGTGAGGTAAGTCAGGGAAGATTTCTTAGGATTTTAGGATAACACGATCGGAAGTCTGTTGCCGCTGCGGAAGTAGTTCCAAATGCGTATTTCTGTCTCCGGTCGAGTTCTGGATTAATCCACAAAATATCCGCCTCCGTCGTGCGTAGATCAGATACAGAGTTCTCTCATTAGGAAGTATTTTGTTTCTTTGTGGCAAAGATAAAGACGATGTCAATGGCTGTGTTCTGCTTCTGCACATATTCATAAAACAGACTCCATAAAGCGAATCCTATCCCGGAGCGTGTAACTCAATAAGCCCTGGCTGATTGGTAGCTGGGATCATCGTTTCTGTCAGTGTTGCCAGAGATTGAGAGCCTGGAATGGAAGCCAATGGCTTCTGACTGCATAACAAGTATATGCATTTCCTGAGCGGGATTGTTTTAGTTGGTGCTTATTAATAAGACCCATTTAAGCAAATATAATAAGGATACAAATTATAGCACGTAATTATCATTGTAAAAATAAGGCACACAATGCAGCTTTGGCATCTAATGATAATTACAGCTTATTATACGACGTGTCAAATCAAATACTGAATTCATATTTCTCTTTCTCTCTCTCTCTTTTCTCTTCTACTTTGTTCAGATCAGAATGAGGGATTCCACTGCAGAGAAGAATGCCGCATCCTCGGACACTCTGATCGCTGTTGGATGCCACTTGTGCCCATCCCGAGCCGTTCCAAATCCCCGGAGCATGGAAGGAATGTAATTGCTTTGTCTATAGAAGCCAACACTGTGGACACTGAACCCTTCGAGGGCTGCAACACGAAAAGAACTTTTGCAACGTTTGGCAAAGACGGGAATGAGCCAACCGCCACCACCGACGACAGGGCTACTTTGAAAGGGAAAAGGACAGTGGACCTGCCCATCTGTAGCCCGAAGGTCAACGGCGCCGTCCGTGAAGCGGGGAACGGCTGCGAGGCTGTCAGTCCAATCACCTCTCCTCTGCACCTAAAGAGTCCTCTGCCAGCCAAACCCACAGCAATGTACAACAACGTCATGCATTGCACTGGGAACCGCGACATAGAGCAGTTTGTAAACAACGGCCCATCCCGGCCCTCAGAGGCAGAGCCCAGAGGGGCGGACAGTGAAAACGTTATGCATGAAATCAATCCATTATTGCAAGAATGTCGAGAAAAGGACTCATTGGGGGTAAAGAGACTTAAAGACATCGTTCTCTAGGCAGAAAACTTACTGTACGAACGGATAAATGACTTCAAACATTACGGCTCATTTTTAATGGCTTACCAATGGTTCACAAACTGCTGTATTTAAAGCTTCCCTAAATGTATTGTTTATAAATAAAGGCTATTGTTATGTGACAATCCCAAACTATTTAATATAGGGCAGGGGTGTTCCATCCGAGCAAGCAGAGTAAATCTCTTTTTTTCTTTCATCCCAGATTCCCTAGCTCCTAACATGAATCCTGTTACTATCATCAATGTACAAAGTATTATGTATGTATTAAGTATTTTGAATTTATATATTTTTATAAACATATATATCAAAATTATAATATAAATTAGCCTATTTGTACAGAAGAAAAAGAAACAGAGAGGAAAAAAAAATTACTTTCGAAATTTTCCGAGACCCACTTTCAAAAACATTTCTTGGCAAATGATTTTGTAGAATAGTTTTAGAATTGAGCCTTGACTCGTGAGCTGTCCATGCGATAACGAGGTGAGCTGCAGATAGACGGGCGACCGCCTCGATGGTTTAAATCCACTGATAGTTTGCTGTGTTGCTACGGACACCCCTGCACTTAAAGCCTTTTTGCATATACATGCTCTCTGTACTATTACTGTATTTGATATTTAAAATTTTGTCCAGTGATGGCAAAAGGCTTTCAAGTAAAATGGAAGGATTTGAAAGACATAATTTGCAATCTTTTTTTATTTTTATTTTTTATCTTTTTTCATCCTTTTAATCTGTTTGCTAAAATTATAGCATTTTTTGTTTTTTTTTCCTGCTTTTAATGATAGAAAACATAAATTCTTTACAGTAAGTGGCAACAATTTTTGTTATCTGTTTAGTATTCATGCATATTTTGGTTTATTTAATTACTATTTATAAAAAGAAAAAAATGAAATGAGGCTTTGTAAATCACATCTTTTTATACCAATTTTTTTGCAACTACATGTTTATACAAGTCATTGTTCCTTTACGGTGTCCAATTTAAGGGTTCTAACGCTCATACAAAACGCTTTTCATTTTTCCATTCCTCCTTTCACACATTCATTGACGCGCTCAGTCCTTTCTTTATCAGTAGATTTAATTTATATTTTTGATGTCATGTCTTCATTTTTCGCAGGATGAAATTATTTCTCAAATGTTCCGATATAAAAGCTTGTTTTGACAAATGTAAATTATAGAAAGGGTTTACATAATATTCTGTTTGTAAAATAGTCTTATAAGATAATGTTGCAGACAAATGTTTAAAAAAATCATGATTCACTGACAGGTGACACGTAAAAAAAAAAAAAACAAGATGAAAAATTAAAACGTTTTTAATTTCAAAATGGCGTCTTGGCCATGATTTTAGCTGCTGTTCTACAAGGTGACCCCTCATTTTCTTCACTGAAGAAGCCCCCAAGCAAATACAAGAAACAATTATTGTTGCAGAATTCAGCTGTGTATGTTTTTCAATAAAGACTTATTTTTATGTCATTTATATAGCCCTATTCGATGATGCTTACTTCTGATGAGGAAATGGGCAAATCGGTTCTACTGAAATGTTCCAGAGTTTTATTTGCAGAAAATGGAGCTAATCACAGTGTAATGACAATAATCAATAATAGGCAGGGTCCAAGGAATGGGAAGAGACTTAATAAAGGGAATCATTGCCCATATATCTGAAAGGGTCATGGATTTTCCTTCAGAAAAACATCTGTGAATGTTACAAATTACAATGGTAATTTAGGCTGATTGATTCGTTATCCATAACATTGTTAACATTATCAGGTAATAAATTACCATTGCTTTTCAATTAATATATGTTAAAATACTATGCATGATGTTAACAAAATGAATTGTTAAGCTGTAGTTAAGTTGGCGATTATTGGCCCGATCGTTCAATTACCAAGCTGCCGATTTCGCCTCCATCTCCTAGGCGGAGTTACTCTGGCTGACTCCGGCCCATATTCAGAATACTGGACATATAACATATACGTCCAGTGTTTAGCGGTTTTTCCTACCGTATTTATGCAATCTACGTAAAAAAAACATACGTAGATAACGTAAAAAATTTACTACGCATGCGCAGTAGGAAAAAACGCTAAACACCGGACATATATCTTATACATCCGGTAGCCTGCATACGGTCCTCCATTATTAGTGGTTTGAACAGCAGTGATAAAGGACCACAATGAAAATGAATAACCACAGCCGATTTCCGCATGCAGCTGTCGGTCTGTGCGATTGTACGACGCATGCGCACACCAGATATCACGCATTGCAATGCTGATTGTATGGAATTGGTTTCCGTACGTATAGCGTTCAGTACGTTGGGGTGTGACAGCTCTCTGTATAATCGATTATATGCAATATGGGCGGGGGTGGGGACGTTTAAATTGTACAGTGTGGGCTGGGTTAGACAAGCAGGGAATGCGTCAAAGTTAAAGTAGGTTTCTGAACACGGAAATTACCAAAATTCCGAATGTGCAAACGCGGTGCACTGGACTTTTACATGCAAATTTATAAAGCTCTGTTCGTATGTAAAGTGCTCTTACATCTCGTTCAAAGCAGTGGTTGAAGTGGAAATTTACACAGAAAATACACAGAAACACAGAAAATAATTGAAGGGAGTGGAGATTTATTGCATATCAAATAACTCAGGGGGGAAAGTGGTGCTGTGTCATACCAGAGTACCCCATTCCGAGCCCTGGTCCAAAGTAACGAAAGCTCTAATTTTGACAGTAGACCCAGCCAATCAGTGCAGAGACTGACAGGAGCTGAGTATAGCCAATCACCTGTAAGGGCCTCCTGTCAATATTGACAGCTCCTCCCTCTTCTGCCAGGATTGTCAGTCCCTGCAGTAGAGGAAAGTGGCACCTATATCGTGACCTTTCCCTTGTGGGTAATAATCCAAATTTATCGGGCCACCCCCTGCAGGGACTGATAAGCTACATAGTGTCACTGTCAGTTAAACATGTGAAATTGGACAATGAGAGTCTATCTGATCCCATTCTCAAACATGGTCAGATGAGAAAGAAAATTTACCACCAACAGATAAATCTAAACATGATTCAAACTAAAAATGAGCATGTATGGTCAGACAATGCATATCACCAGGCACTGTATATTGTACAACAAAAGAAGCAATGCTAATGCTGGGGCTAAGGAAGTAAAGTAAAGTCAAACTGTGATATCCTCACCAAACGGACACACAAAACCAAATAGAAGGAGCCTACTGCATTATCCTGTTTCACCTTTTCCCAACGGCTTGATATGAATGGGGTCAACTTGCGGCCCTGAAGACACAGGAGTGCGGGAACAAAAACACATTCAAATTACTTCTCAGGTCAACCAACATGAGAACTTGTTACTCTCCATTACACATTACTACTTTCCACTACACCTCATTACACAGAAAACCCCTGCTCATATTCAATCATTTTCACCCCAAAAAAGGCCACGTTGCCTCTTCCCTGTTTTAACCATCTTGTCCACTCTCTTTTATGTGAAATAATTTCTAGAGTCAATCAATAAATACTCTATGACTCATACCTCCCACACTACCAAGCCTGTATTTATTTCACCCTCATCTCCTTTAATGCTCATAAAGCACAAGATCGAGACTCCTGCATGCTTTCCGTGCGTCCGACCGAGAGAGGGGAGTGAACTTCCTCAATCACTCCCCCTGTCACTCCCTCTGCCACTCTCCTGTCATTCCCCCTGTCATTCCCTCTGTCACTCCTCCTGTCACTCCCGTCACTCCCTCTGTCACTCCCCTCTGTCATTCCCTCTGCCACTCCCCTCTCACTGCCTCTGTCACTCCCCTGTCACTCCCTCTGTCACTCCCCCTCCCTGTCACTCCACCTTTCACCCGCACCTGTCACTCCCCTCTGTCATTCCCCCTGTCACTCCCCTCTCTTGTGTGGGCCTTATGGCTGCCATAAGCCTGCATTAAATGAAATGCGCGGATCAGTTCTCCGTCCGACCTCTAATTCACTCATAGGGCCGTATCCAGAACTACGGCCGTCTTCCATGTCTTTTAGACCGCATATACGCAATCTACGTATCGAAACGATACGCAGATTCCGTGCAATAGCTACTGCGCATGCGCAGTAGCTACTGTTCAGTGAATTATGGCCGTCCATGGAAGACGGCCCATACATACTAAATCCCTCTCATACGGTATGATTTAAATGCTCCCCCCGCCCACCTTGGCCTGCGGAGGGGAAGCACATCCCATTTGTTCTGAATATACGTTAGTACGTTAGTGTTACATGAGCAGCAATATCTGAAATTGTTTGCGGAAGGTCACCCCCTGCACTTAGACATAACCTGACGCTGGTGCAAATGTCTTGATGTAAACAGTCCTTTGTTACGTCTGTGTTTAGCTCAGGATCAGAGCTAACATTTACTGGGCACAGTTATTGACATGTTAGTATCTAGTACCTCATCCCTCCCACTTAGTGCATTAGCTCACGTGAGCAGGGCCCTCCATCCTACTGTTGTTCCCCCTTTCACCACTCCCCCCTCACGTCATACACTCTTGTCCCCTTCTGTTTCCCTTTTACCCCGTCCCCACCTGGTGCCTCTCAACCTCTCACTGCACTCTATCCCCTTCTCCTTAATCTGCCAAGCATGACACCTCGCATTTTGCTTTGCGATCTATGCTCGCTTCACTTTATTGTATTTTTGTGATATTTTTATATTTATATAGCATGAACTGTATTTTGTGCGGCGCTGTGGAGACCTTGTGGCGTCTTATAAATAAACAATATTAATAGTAATAATAATAATAATAATAGTGGACAATATTCGTGGACACAAGAATAAGGGAAAACCTCTTCGCTGCCGATATACAACTTATTTAAAAAGAAATAAATTAGTCTGCTATTATTTTCTAACATTTACATTGTGACAGAGGTGCTTGCAGTAATCATAACCTACACTTACAGTCATCATTACACTGTACTATTCCATTCTTATGCAACATATTTAGTTGCATTTCAAAGGTACCTTTGTTTGAGCTAGTTGGATCGTTCACCCACCTTGAAATTTGCGCTCAGATCTGTGTATATATGAAGAAATATTATTTGTGTGAAATGACTGACAGAGGTGCTCGCAGTAATCATAACCTACATCATTACACTGTACTATTCTATTCTTCTGCAACATATTTAGTTGCATTTCAAAGGTACCTTTGTTTGAGCTAGTTGGATCGTTCACCCACCTTGAAATTTGCGCTCAGATCTGTGTATATATGAAGAAATATTATTTGTGTGAAATGACTTTGATCTTGGATAATAAATAATAGTTATTACTCTAATTCTATGCTCACCTACATTTTCTGGTAATGGTGCCCAGTAAAACCTAAATGAATAATATCCAGTGGAGTCTAATTAGCCGATAACAGTATATAGTACATAATAATAGGTCCAATATGGGCTGGTGCGTGACAGTGTCCAACAGAAGTTAATAAGCATATAATTGTGCCAAGGAAACATTATTGTTCTAACAAAAGTGCCCATTAGAAGGAAATAAGCTTTTATTTATTGTGCCACTTGCAGTGTCCACTAGATACTAATATGACAGTAATTGTGCCCAGTAGATGATAATGGGCTTCTAATGGTGCCCATGTGAAGATAATGAGCTGGTAATGGTGCCCAGTAGTAACTAACAAGCCTGTAACAGTGGCCAGTACTATTTCATGTGCCAGAAATGGAGCACAGAAGACATTAATATGCCAGTTATAGTAGCGCCCTCTAGAGGTTAATTAGCTTGTGATAGTGGCCAGAATATATTAATGGGTTGTTGCGAGTGCCCATTAGAGTTGGCCTGCAAAGGTGCCTTAGCAGAAGCTACTGTAAGCAGCCTACATTGCCTGATAATCACAAGAGTGTTCGAAGTAGAAGCAGAAACCAGGGGAACGTATTCACAATTAAAAGTGAGTTAGGTGCAGACAGATTCGCACCTCACTCACTCTTCCATCAGCTGATTAACCTACCAGTATATTTTTGGCATGTGGGAGAAAACCGGAGCACCCGGAGGAATCCCACACAGACACGGGGAGAACAAACAAACTCCACAGAGATAAACCCAGTCCGGGAATCGAACTCATGACCTCAGCGCTACTCATGACCCAAGTGCTACTCACTGAGGGCCTGATCCAGACCTATGCTCATGAAACGATCATGTGCGTAGCGTATTTACGCCAGCATACCTCCGATGCACTTTCCTTGGCCCTCCCCTTGGTCGTACTTAGTTTACACCGAGCAAACCCTACCATAACTTTTCTGATCGTAACCGCGGGCGGCCATAAGCTCCTTGCGTATTTACGACGCTTAGAACGCCCATAAAGTACAATTGAAATGCCTCACCCCGCCCTCGGTGCGTATTTTACGGGTTTCGTATGGCAGGCATGTCACTTCGAGCGTTGTTACGAACCTGGCACACTCAAGGCCCATACGCTCAGAATTTCGTAACATGTAACATGAGCGTAACATCTGCCCCGAGCATGCGCAGTAAGTACAAATGGCCGTTTTTACGCTTACGACCATTGTAAAAACGCACCCGAGCGTAGGTCTGGATCAGGCCCTGAGCCACTGAGCTGGAGCTGCAGTGTCTTGCGTTCTGAGGGGCGTGTGTTATGGGAGGGAAGAGGTTGAGGCACATAGTCAATGTATGGTAAGGACACACCCAAATAAATGCACCCGAACTAGATCAGAACGCTGATGGAAACAGGCGCTGATTACACCAAAACAATTGCCCCATCCCAAGATCATGTCCCGGACTCAAACACTCAACGACCTGCTACAAACACAAATCCAAAGTTATAAAACTGCTGCGGGGAACAATGTACAGGTGTAAAAAGTTTTATAGACACAGTAATAAAAATATATATATATTTTTCCCAACATTTTCTTTTATTATTGTATCGTTGTAGTGCATTCAGATGGCTTTGTGCTATTGCACAATGGATATGGTAATGTACTGGAGCTGCATTGACCTTGGCTGTTTTGTGCTCATACAAAGCGTGCAATACTTGCAAAGCCTTCGAGAGTCACTGTGGCATGAACCTTTGGATTGCACTCAGTCCGTTTAGGAATGTATGGCACATTGGCCCATATATCTGAATGGGTCATGGATTTTCCTTCAGAAAAACATCTGTGAATGTTGCAGATGACAATGGTAATTTAGGCTGATGGATTCATTATCCACAACATTGTTAAAATCATCAGGTAATAATTTACCATTGTATATGTTAGTATATAGTATATGTTAAATGTTATCTGTAGTTAAGTTGGCGATTATTGGCCGATCGTCCAATTACCAAGCTGCCGATTTCGCCTTCATCTCCTAGGCGGAGTTACTCTGACTGACTCCGGCCCATATTCAGAGTACTGGACATATAACATATACGTCCGGTGTTTAGCGGTTTTTCTGAAAGACCGCATATACGCAATCTACGTAAGAAAAAAATATGCAGATTCCGTAAAAAAATGACTACGCATGCGCAGTAGTAAAAATCGCTAAACACCGGACGTATATGTTATATTTCCGCTACTCTGAATATGGGCCACAGTGTGTCTGCTTTGCACGTGCTTCCGGATTAACTCCTACTGTATATCTCAACACTCAACGTCTTACCAATAGAACTTTTATCATGTTTTTGGATAGATAACCAGACAAGTTACCATATGATATTTGACTTTTGAAAAAGGACTGAGCTCCCGAAACGCATCAGGTGATCAAGATTTTAGTTAAGTTGGCGATTATTGGCCGATCGTCCAATTACCAAGCTGCCGATTTCGCCTCCATCTCCTAGGCGGAGTTACTCTGACTGACTCCGGCCCATATTCAGAGTACTGGACATATAACATATACGTCCGGTGTTTAGCGTTTTTTCTGAAAGACCGCATATACGCAATCTACGTAAGAAAAAAATATGCAGATTCCGTAAAAAAATGACTACGCATGCGCAGTAGTAAAAATCGCTAAACACCGGACGTATATGTTATATTTCCGCTACTCTGAATATGGGACACAGTGTGTCTGCTTTGCAGGTGCTTCTGGATTAACTCCTACTGTATATCTCAACACTCAATGTCTTACCAATACAACTTTTATCATGTTTTTGGATAGATAACCAGACAAGTTACCATATGATATTTGACTGAGCTCCTGAAACGCATCAGGTGATCAAGATCTTAAGAACGCCAAGTTCCAACGATCTCTCTTCCTCTTCTGTCGCTGTCCACGGTGTCTACCAGCTCCCGCTGTCTTGGACATCTCCCACAGGCCCTCACAGACTGTTTCCACTGGGCACGGACTATCCACCTTGGCTGCTCCCATATGTTTTTGTATTGCATGTCCCATGATTGGAGTAAATTTCTCTGTATGTTTATGCATCATATGCTTTTCTCTCTTCTCTTTTTATAGTTTTGGGAATGGATAGCTATTGGATTTGAGGGTATTTAGGGTTCTTACCCACCCCTAGGTCCTGGTACATTGTGTGCCCCGTTGGAGTATTTAGTTGGGACCTGTATGCTGCAACCCTCCCTTCCCTTTTATATTCTATTTTATTGTGCCATATTATATTTATTCAACCCTCTTGGTGTTTTTTTTACACTATAATAAAATAAAGGATAATTATAAGTTGCACACTTTAAAATTGCTAAATTTTCTCTAAAATATATAAAAAAAATATCTTTGTGATATACTAAAATAATTTATCATTACAAAAATGGTCTATGCTGTAATTGTCTTGCAGAACTATAGGGCAAAATTCACATACTGTAGGCCTAGTATATTGGGTTAATGCATGTTCATGGTCATTTAAAACCCATGGTGACT
Organism: Limnodynastes dumerilii; assembly: GCA_011038615.1. Taxonomy (NCBI): domain Eukaryota; kingdom Metazoa; phylum Chordata; class Amphibia; order Anura; family Limnodynastidae; genus Limnodynastes; species Limnodynastes dumerilii. Next base: position 61,360 of record WWET01003084.1, on the reverse strand, counting down.
GACTTGACACCTTGGCATCCTTTGATGGGAATCCTCTGCTCCTCCCCCTTACTGAACTGTGTCTTATAAAGGTCTTTTCTCACGAGTGATTCGTATGCAGGCAATACTTTTTCCTCACCCTGGTTTTCAATCAATGTTTCCACTGTCCTGTAACAATAAACATAACTCAGTAAAGACCCATAAGAAACTTACTGGCAAATATGCTGATAAAGTCACAAACTGATTTCATTATTCGATAAACATAAGTAATTCAATAAGTCCTTCCAGTCCCTCATACGAGGAACATTAAGGTATTAGTTCCTCGCTGTATCTACACGAGATCATTTTGTCTGTTCCAAGGGGCACCAGGGACTTCACCAAATAAGCAAGTCAATTACTTCAACTGCAGTGTGTTCTTGTTTACAGTGCAAGCAAAATAAATATGGATTCATGGCAAACAAATCTGATTGTTTGGATTAAATTAAGTTACCCATCCAGCGCGAGACAACCTTTCCTGTTACACTCTCAAGAGATCTGCACAGTATCCAATTTCAATAAAAAAAAAAATTGCAGGCACCTCATTGGGTTTTTTAGCATTCTCTATCAACGCCACCTGGGGACGGAGATTTGGCGTTTTCAGAATTGCACAGAGGTAACTCTGCGACTCCTATTATTGACATATTAGACAGACTGCTTCAAGCAAAAACAACATCTGAATCGGCCCAAGTGAATATTAACCACATAAAACAAACACATACTGTTTGGTTTGCTGGGTAGAGATCTTGCTGGGTTTTTTTTGGAAATATTTTATCTTGCTCTAAAGAAGTTTTCCACTAAAACAGCCGTTTTATTAACGTAAATGTAAAAGTAATATTTTTAACACGATAAGGAGCTTTTAAAAGGTTTTTCAAACAGACTCCACAAATCATTGTAATGGATTATATTATTTCCACTATCTTACCACAGCTACCAACTGGGAGGACTTAGATAGGACATGAGTGTAACACCAAATGGGGACATTCACAAAGTCAATAGTTATTTGGTCAACTCCAGATGGCCAACAGTATCATATGGTGCACATTTTATGATGAACAATGATATGGCTGTCAAAAATGTTTTGTCAAAAGTAGTAATACTATCCCTAATCCCAACCATACCGCTACTCCTAACCCCAACCCTACCTCTAACCCTAACCCTACTGCTAACCCTCACCCAAACCCTACTTCTACTCCTAACCCCAACCCTACCTCTAGCCCCAATCCTACCTCTAACCCTAACCCCAACCCTACCTCTAATCTTAACCCCAACCCTACCTCTAACCCTAATTCTACTGCTAAACCTAACCCCAACCCTACCTCTACTCCTAACCTCAACCCTACCTCTAACCCTACTGCTAACCCTCACCCAAACGCTACCTCTACTCCTAACCTCAACCCTACCTCTAACCCTAACCCTACTGCTAACCCTCACCCAAACCCTACCTCTACTCCTAACCTCAACCCTACCTCTAACCCTACTTCTAACCCTCACCCAAACCCTACCTCTACTCCTAACCTCAACCCTACCTCTAACCCTAACCCTACTGCTAACCCTCACCCAAACCCTACCTCTACTCCTAA
>WWET01003084.1:33459-54520 GCA_011038615.1 Limnodynastes dumerilii | reverse complement strand
GGGGATAGAGAGGGTGGGGGGAGTATGGAGAGATATATGGGAACTGAAGTGTTTTCTGAGATTTAACCTGAAATACTATCTGTTGTCTGGTCTTTATATAGATTGCCATGTGAATGTGATCGTCACAATGATAACAAATATGGATCTTTTTTTTATTTTATTTCTCTCAATGGTTTGATGACCTCATTTATTGTTTTATGTCATCACACGATGAGGAATTTTGGTTCAGTGTTTGCGTATTAAACAACCTTCATCTTGGAGCGGGGAGAGATTCCTGAGTCTCACCACAGCTCAGATTTAATTAGCAGATTAGAAATGAATTGGAAATAATTGTACTGGTGAAATGTGTTTTTTTTCTCCTTATAGAGGTCTGTAATCACAAACAATCCTCTGGCTCCCTCGTCATCTCATTGTGACACATGCATGCTGCTATTCCAGGGATTATAAAAGGAAATTATTTAGCTGTATAACGTAAAAATAGAAAAGATAAAACAAGCAATTTACACCTTACACAGATTCCAGGATAACTTCAGTCCATTTCATTAGAAATGCAATCATGATATGTAGAATATCCACAGATCATATCATTATGAGCCTCAGAGGGACACCAGCTCCCAGAACCAGAATAAACATGTGAAGACATTACCATGAAAGCAAGAACTGCTACAGACATGGCTCATCCTTACTGCACCTAACTCTGCATATACCTACCTCTATATATACCTACCTCTGTATATATTTACCTCTGTATATACCTACGTCTATATACACCTAGCTCTGTATACACCTATCTCTATATACACCTACCTCTGTATATACCTACCACTGTATATATTTAGCTCTGCATATACCTATCTCTATATACACCTACCTATGTATACACCGACCTCTGTATACACCTACCTCTATATACACCTACCTCTGTATATATTTACCTCTGTATATACCTATGTCTATATGCACCTACTTCTGTGAATACCTACCTCTGTATATAATTACCTCTGTATATACCTATCTATATACACCTACCTCTGTATATACCTACCTCTGTATACACCTACCTCTGTATATACCTACCTCTATATACACCTACCTATGTATACACTGAACTCTGTATACACCTATCTACTATCTATGTATACACCTACCTCTGTATATATGTATTTCTGTATATACCTACTTCAGTATACAGCCAACTCTGCATATACCTACCTCTGCATATAATTGTCTCTGTATATACTTACCTCTGTATACACCTACCTCTGTATATACCCATCTCTATATGCACCTACCTCGGTTTATACCTACCTCTGTATATACCTACCTTTATATACACCTACCTCTGTATATATATTACCTCTGTATACACCTATCTCTATATACACCTACCTCTGTATATACCTATCTCTGTATACACCTACCTCTGTATATATTTACCTCTGTATACACCTATCTCTATATACACCTATCTCTGTATACACCTACCTCTGTATACACCTACCTCTGTATACACCTAGCTCTAATTATAACTTTCCTTTATATACCTACCTCTGAATATACCTACCTCTATACATACATACTCTGTATATACTTACCTCTGTATATACTTAACTCTGGATATACCTACCTCTTTACATACCTACCTTTGTACATGTCTACCTTTGTCTATACCTACCTCTTTATACACCTATCCCTGTCTATACTTACCTCTGTATTTACCTACCTTTGTACATACCTATCTCCTGCCATACCCATCCCATGTCATACCTACCCCATGTTATAGCTACCTCTGTACATACCTATCTTTGTACATACCTAGCTATGTCCATACCTACCTTCTGTCACACCTACCTCTGTCCATACCTACCTTCTGTCACACCTACCTCTGTCCATACCTACCTTTTGTCAAACCTACCTCTGTACAAACCTACCTCTGTACATACCTACCTCTGTCCATACCTACCTTCTATCACACCTACCCCTGTCCATAACTACCTTCTGTCACACCTACCTCTGTACAAACCTACCTCTGTACATACCTACCTCCTCATTTTAGCTATGACACAAAGTGATCTCTCAGTTATCTTTTTTTACATATCTCAAACATTAAAGCTGCCATACAAGTGTAATACACAAATCTTTTTATGTGCCAAGTTGTGGTAAATAGAGGAAGATTGTTCAGAGGGTAGTTCACTGCACCATGTATCTCATGACTGTGGTTGCCATGGTAGTCTAGAATCATCAATCATTAATAGCAGCCTGCAAACGATTTTCTAACTGTATAACAGTCTGCAGAGAAAACTCCTGGAATCCTGTAATTGTGTTAAGGAACATGTAATGAAAAAGAGTTGTGATTCAGCTGGGAAGAACCTATTGCTGAGACAATTAATACAAGATCCATTGTCCAGCTTCCTATGTGAAATGTTATTCCCGTCTCCAAGCAAGGTTAGAGGGAGTTTATAGATTATGTATTGTTCTCCGGCAAATTGCTTTGAAATAAAAAGGAGAAGTTCCTATTGTGAAGAAGATTATTTCTGATTAATATGTTGGAATTACTCGGGGAAAGGAGGGAAAGGAGGGTAATTTGCAAATGGAAACACATTTGTCTGCCATTGGGAGAATTGATGGCGGTGATGCAATGTAACCTCGGCATGGAGATCCGCAGATAAGAATCTCTTCATACAGGCTCACAGTGCGCTGTGTGCTGGAATCCGGCTCATGCAATTAAAATGGCCCGTTAAATTGATCTTTTCCTGGCACAAGCTGATCCTAAGATAGCAAAGACACAATATTCATTTTATGCCACGCAGGCTAATTCTTCTGTAGAAATATTCAGTGTTTTAGGACAGTATTCACACCTAAGAGTAAGTTGGGTGCAGACAGATCAGCCCCTAACCCACACCCCGTTATTAGGTACCTTATAGCACTTAAGAGTTCCATAGGGCTACCTTATGTTACCATGCGTAGTTTCCTTCTTAAGAAGGCCTGAATCCGGCCCTTTTATTATTATTAATTATTTTTATTATTATGGTAAATACAGCAAAAGTTCAGGTTGATTAGCGATGAATAAAGCAAGATTAGATGGTAATATTTTCACATGTGGTAAACACGTGCGTCTCGTTCTATTTAATGAAAATGAACCATGAACTTGTGAACCTAAATACACTCCATGCAAATCAACAAACACCTCTGAGCATCACGGAAACAAGGGCAGAGGAGAGAGGATTTCAAGGCAGCGATACTCAGGGAATTAGAATGGAGCGTTTGCTATTTGCATTTTCCTTACATTATGCAGGTTTGGGATCTCTATTTGCACAGCATGAATAAAATAAATGCATCAATTCATTTATTTTCCAAACTGGAGCAATCTATTACTCCCAACGACAGTAAATAATATCATGCATTATGTTATAAAAGATGCCTTTTTTTTCTTGGATAAATAGCGGTGACACTAGAGTTACATTAAACAATACATTATTCAAACATGATTGTGCCTTTGTGTTAGGGTTAATATCTTTTCATACCCCAAAAAAATGATTTTGCAGAACTGGTTGCTGGCTCCTGGCAGCCAGTGCTCAGCTTCTGAATGGAGGCTGCGTTGAACCAGCTGGAGACGCCAAAAGTGCTAATTGTTTTCAGAAACAGAGACGCGTATGGCTGATGTGCCAGAAAACGCTTGCTAAATAAATAGGTTTCCTTGATACAAGAGCTTTCTGCAATCCTAAGGCCCGTACGTGCGAGAAGAGACCACTCCTTCCGAACGGAGGACCCTACCTTAAATTTTACCCATTTTTGTTACATGTTGCCATGCTAATCGTGCTACCTTCTCTGCAATAGTCCCTCACTGTCCTGTCCCATTGCCTCTCTGTACCCTGCCTTCTTGTGCTCTCCTCCAGTCTCTGTCCCATCTTGCCTCTGGTATTTTGCCATTAAACCCTTCCTGCCTCCAGTGTGCTTGTTTACTGCTTCTGTGAGTGAGAGCCCTTGTATTGTTATGTGTTGTTTCATCGTTTGTCTGTCCCTCTGACTCTTCCATCTTCCACTGTGGGTCTCTTTATGCTCCGCATCTTCTCAGTCTTCCTAGCTCTCACTCTTGTACTATTCCTGGGTGGCGGTGCTTTTAGACTAGACAGAAGTGGTGTCCACCGGCCGCGACCTGCTGGGTGTTAGCAGCCCAGCCTATCCCCACCATCAGGAGCTCTAGTGAAGACCAGGCAGCTAGTTAGATTCCACACCCTGATTACCCCGAGATTGTAACAATTTTCCCCAAATAAGATTTATACGGAAAGGATTAATTGGTCCCTTACTGTATGATTTGCATATGGCCCTCTCCCTCCATGTTCATTCGCCGCAGAAAATGCTTCCAGCATGAAAGTGTGGATCCATGCTGGAAGAGTGCACATGCGCACTCCACATGCAGAAAACGCCCATTTCATAATTCTGGACCCGGTCCATTATCTTCAACGGCCACACTGTGAGACTGACTGTGTCATTGGGCCGGATCAAGTCCAGAACTACCCAAACATATACTAAACTTGTTAATTTGAATAATTATTTGGAATTTACAAGCAACCATAATAGAGGATGAAACAACAATGGGGTAGATCCAGAACTACGTCCGTCTTCCATAGACGGACATAATTCAATGAACAATAGCTACTGCGCATGCGTAGTAGCTATTGTACATAATCTGCGTATCGCTTCGATACGTAGATTGCGTATATGCAGACTTTTAGTCTTGGAAGACGGCCGTAGTTCTGGATCAGGCCCATTGTCTGATCGTCTGATCTGTCCTCTGAACCTGTCTGTGTCTTTCCTCCCTCTGGCTCCTTCTGATTAACTTGACTGCCATCATGAGTGACTGGTGCCTCCATAGAACTAACAGGGAATTTTACCAGTATGTCAGCGACCTTTCAAGGCCACTCAGCAGCAACTCTTGGATGTTGCCAGTAATGGAACGTGGTCACTAGCCTGCTGTTTGTGCTAGGTGTTGGTTAATGGATGCTCTCTGTATTAGGTGGTAATTATTGGATGCCCTCTGTATTGAGTGATGGTTACTAGAATACTCTTTCTATTGGGTGGCAGCTACTAGGATGTGCAGTGTACTGGGTGGTGATCTCTAGAATGTTCTCTGTAGTAGGTATTGGTTACTGGATGCTCTCTGTATTGGGTGGTGATTTTTGGATGCCCTCTGTATTGATTGGTGGTCACTAGAATGCTCTTTCTATTGGGTGGCAGCTACTAGGAAGTGCTATGTACTGAATGGTGATCACTAGAATTTTTGGCCCCACTATAGTTGCTTCCACCCACATGTGATTTCTTGCAGATATTTTTCCAGGGACACTTTAAGTTCCCAACCCCCACCCCTGGACATTCCCAATTAAATGGATGGAACCATAGAACCTTATTGAAATATTCGACACTGTGCCACAATTTGCATAAAGTGGTGATGTCACTCCACAAAGAAGAGTACTGTGAGTGTATGCAACAAGTTGCTGCTGTAGTATAATGTATAATATTAACATTACTATTTTATAATATATGGAAGAGTGTGTGTGGGTGTGTGTGGTTGTATATCAAGGATAAAGCAATACAAGGGCTTTCTTACCTCTTAGTAATTATTTCCCTATAATAACAACCACCTCCCCTCCAAAAAACAAATAAAATAAAATAAGATAAGAAAAAGAAAGTAGGAATGAAAGCAATAATTTGATATATATTTATAAATTAATACTTTATGGGTCTTTCAGAAATTCTCTAGACTTTGAGACGGTGAGAGACAATGTCAAAACATTGGTGACCATATAATTACAAGTTAGATAAGACCTTGGGCGCCCTGAGGTCATATTGCACTTTTATAACCCTGGCAATGTACATGGACATTTATTTTCTCTTTAGCTGCAGGGAAATCATTGCAGTTTTATATTTCACTCCTGAAATGAAGTTGAACTGGTTCAGGAAGGTACGACAAGTCAACAAAATAATAGAATAACTTGTTCTCACATCAACAGCTCCACATTCTAACACTTTCAAATGATTATATTATGTTACAGATACACAAGTATTTTACATAGCTGACAAATTCTGAAACATTTTTTTCCTGAAACCACCTAATATTTTTGAACAAAGTTGTTAAATGTAATAATATTTACAAAAAATTGATTCATAAATTTTTTTTAAAACTGGCCTCATTATTGTAACAGTATTATAAATGATATAATAAATGTTATAATACAAATGTGGCTATTGTTTTATTTGTTAATTAAATATAAAGAATGGAATGGACTGGCATATTTCATGGGTGTTGATCTACTGATGTCTCTTGGCCAAGCCATCCACTTGTTGACTGTAAACTTAACTGCTTAGTGTCCACATCGAGAGGCCAGTCTCCATTAACCTTGCACCTTACAGACTTGTAAGGATCATTTTATGACATAGGACATTAGGCACAATGTACCATAAGATTTTAAGGGACACATTTTAATCTGTTAATCACAGAAAATAGTATCTTACTAGAGAGGTACATTCAGCATTTAATGGGCTCATCTCCACCATGTTTCAACATATCTCATTGGTTTTGATCCAAGCCAACCACTTGTTGACTTTGAACTTAACTGCTTGGTGACATGAAAGACTAATCTTCATCAGACTTTTATATCATTTTATAACACAGGAGGCTGGCCACAATATACAGTGGGGTTTAAGGGACACATTTTAATCTGTTGGTCACGTGGTAGCTGACAAGAGTGGTATATTCAGCGTTTAATGGGCTCATCTCCTGATCTTGGTACTGTACCACCAAGAAAGGTTTGGAAATGAAACCTTTAAATATAATATAAATTAAAACACCTTTCCAATTTCTCCATGGACAAATCAAGTTGTATAATGAGCCTTGGAGTAAATATGCAATTTGAAACTCCTACAGAAGGCAAATGGCATTTCCAGAATTGAGATAGGTCAAGGTCAAATTTCACAGATGGTCAAATCTGCCCTTGTGTCCTGTGTTCTCAAAAGAATTGTCCATGATGAGAGACACCTTTTATGTTCAGAGCAGTGCAGGTAGGGTTGGAAGAAGTGTAGCCACTTCTGGTGCAGGGAGTCAGACCACATCTGAGCCCACCTTAACAATGGGCCTGTATCAACCATGGTAGTAACAACATTGGTAACGAGGACAGCTAGCGGAATGTGGGGCAAGAAAGAGGGAAAATTAATTTTAGTAATGTATCTGCTTGCAGCAATGTCTTTGCTTCCCAATTTACTACAAATTGAACTTCATCTCTGTTCTGCTTCTGCTCTTAGGCTACTTGGACATTCCATTGGTATTCTGAAAGCTCGGAAAAGCTCAATGTCTGGTGTTGTTCTGGGGCATCAAGCATTCTGCATGACAGCCAGAAAGGACACTTATGGCCCAATCCAGGGGCAAACATAAATTAGAACACAAGGGGCCGTCTGCTTGCACTTTAAAAGGGAACTTATTGGCATCTTTGCATTGTAAGCGATCATGGTATGTAGGGTATGGGGACACAGCAGCTAATGTCAATGTTGTACAGTGTAATGCTGATTATAAATGGAGGTTAAGATTATTGTGCCTGATCCAGAACAACGCTTCGAAGCGAATTTACGCGTGGCGGAGACGTAAAATCGCAGTTTAGAACGCACTGTGCATGCGGACGTAAAATCGCTGTTTTGTACGCACTGCGCATGCGCACCATAGAAAATACGCACATTAACGTAGCGTAATTGTGAACGTATGGGCCATTCACGTATGTGTCACGTAAATACTTACGTGTGGGCGTGCCAAATTTACGTTACTCCAAAATACGTCTGAAATACGTGAAGTAGGCGGGGGGGGGTATTTAAAGTGTACAGTATGGGCGTGCTTAGCTGCGTAAATTCGTTCAGCTCATACGTACGTGTGCGTATGACAGCGGTTACGTTGGAAAAAGTTAAGGTAGGGTTTGGGAAGCGGATCTTAACAAAATACGTCCGTGCAAGGGGTGTGCCGAGGGGAGTGTAGCAAATTTACGTGTGCTCTGCGAATAAACGTACGGCACACGTAGTTCTGGATCTACCCCATTGTGAGAGCCTCCATCTGAATGTAAATGTCACAAAATAATAGAAAACAATATTTAAATTTTTTAATAAAACATGAATTTAATTTCGTTTATTACACGATGTAGAAATCATTTTACACAATATTTCAGCAGTAATTTCTAAGCTTTTTGTCTTTGTAATGGAAGGTTACAAAATTGGTCCTGGAACGTCTTTCCCCTGGACTTAGCCATGTCCTGGGGCTGGTGCAAATGTTTTGATGTAAACAACCCTTTTTCTACATTCTGCCCTGGATCGGAGGCGCTTGCTTGGGCCTTGTACTTTGACTACATCCCCTCATCCCTTCTCTCCCTCAACACGTCCCTTAAAATGCAAGCCGGTGATGCTCAAGTTGTGCGGAGACCTCAATCGCATGCGCTCTTCAGTTCTAAACATACGCAGTTCAAAATCATACATAGAAATGTCTCGTTATCTGGCATACACTGCTCTCAGTCCTTAAGCTTTTAAAGGTTTTTGCTATTTGGGTCCAGCCGTGCAGCAACATTTAAACAATCTTCTCCTTGATGCCTGGACATTCCATGCTGCCATCTTGGGAATTTCTATTGCTTGAAGAATTTTTAAATGATTACCATTATTAATTCACAGCGGCTAGCTGGACTGGGCAGCTGGAGTGCTGCTACCGATGGCTAATGTGCTATCTAACCCCTGGAGAGACCATTCCATGGACATTTATATAAAGTACATAATGCTATTAAATCATGTTTCATACGTTCAGGAATGTTTCCTACCAATAAGGGTCCTCAGCATCTAAGGACTGTATTCACACCTGAGAGTGAGTTAGGCGTGGACAGAACCGCACCCACTGAATTGAACTCACTGGTGCAGCCCCTAACATGCCCCCCTGTTTTTGTTACCTTATGGCAGAGCCATAGCTAGAAACGTTTGCGCTAGGGGCAAAAGCAAAAAATGGCACCCCCTACCTTCAAATAACAAACCAGTTTAACATTAAAAAGGAACTTAATGGTGCCCGACTTTGGCTTAGCGCTCTGGGCGAGCGCCCTCTGGCACACCCCAAGTTCCAGCCCTGCCTTATGGCACTTAAGAGCGCCATAGGGCTACCTTATCTTACCGTGCAGAGTTTCCTTCTTAAGTAAGACACTATGCACGGACAATGGGCCAGATCCAAAGCTACGTCCACTTGCGTATTTACTCTAGCCGGAGACGTAAAAACACGGTTTTGTATGTACGGAGCATGCAGATGTTATGACCCGTAACTCTGAACGTATGTACCAGCCTAGCATCAACAGCATAACTACGGACGAAGGGTCGTGCCAGTCACACGACACCCGTAATTACGCTTTGGACGCGGGTTGAGCTATTTAAATCGTACAGTATGGGCGCGCTTAGGCGCGTAAGCAAGTGCTGCCATTACGGCCGACAGGAATTACGCTTTGAAAAGTTAAGGTAGGGTTTGGAAAGCGTAAAATGGCAAAAGTGCATACGAGCGAGGAGAGTGTCTAGGGCAGTGCATAGTGATTACGAAATCGTAAATACGCTACGCATTGAAACGTAAAGGGAACGTAGGTCTGGATCCGGCCCAATGCCTCTCCCCACCCTCCCCGGCTAATCTAATTCCCTTCCCCCACCCTCTTCTATCTGATCACTCCCCGAGGCGGCATTACGCCGCCTCTTTCTAATTAAACTACTTCTTGCGGTCTCTAAAGACCGGACGGAGGCAATCTACGTACCAGTTGTGTAAATGACCTACTGCGCGTGCCTGGTAGGTCATTTCGGTAATCTACACACCTAAAAAGCAGGAGCTTCTTACAGCCCTAAATCCTTTATGGGCCATTCTTATGACACAATTGTAGTGAAAAACCTCCTTCTACTTAATGGAATCCATTAGAAAAATTCAGTAACAGATTTGCAGTAAAAACAATACCGTGATCATTGATTCACTAACTTTCGTCAGGCAACTTTTTGTCCTTCACCGTTGATTCCCGTTAAGGTCTCGGGATGTATCTTTTAATATGCTTCTTTCATCTGAGGGAGTAGTCAATTCCTTTCCAGTTTTATAAACTGCTCTATGTTGGTTGCGGCTCCTCCACAAACACTGCAATCATTTTTAATGAGTTTCTTGAAAGGTACAGAATATTTAATATTAACATAAATCGCACAAGGAAGTAGGAATAGAATATCGCCTTTTATTTACTCTGCACAAACATTGCTGACTGTGATGCATAAGAAATTCTTTATCATCTAAAACTTGGAATAATTAGGGCTTAATCTTTTATCAATCCCTGTTCTGTTTTTCATACGGAGGAAGACTATACATTGACGTGATAGACCTGTGGTAAAAAGAAAAAACAAAAAGAAAACCAACCGTCTAAATACAGGAAAGCAGGAAAAAGAGTTTGCTTGTCATGTCCAAACCATAGATGCGGTTATTGATTGCCTGGGAAGCATTAGCAGAAGGTCGCAAATATACACACTTTGGACCTGATTCACACTTAAGAATCTTCTTAAAATAAGAACTTAAGGTTACTCCTGGGCAAAACCATGTTGTTTTCGGGGGGATTCAAGTTAACTGTATTCTTTGCATGCAGGAATACAACTTTGAATTGCTTACTGAAAACAGATACTGACCAGCTTTACTATTACACTGTTATTTAGACTTGGGCTGGGAAATATCACCTCTCAACACTAGTACTGTTTGCAACAGATGAAATATGACTCCCCTGCAATCAACATGGTTTAGCCCAGGAGTGACTTTAAGTTCTTATTTTAAGAAGATTCTTAAGTGTGAATCAGGCCCTTTAGATCATATTCATAACTAAGAGTGAGTTAGGTGAGTTAAGAAGGAAAACTCTGCACGGACATTGCCTCTCCCTACCCTCCCCTCCCACTTCTACCTAAACACTCCCCGGGAGGCATTGGCAACTCCTCTTTCTTCCTAAACTACTCCATATGGTCTTTAAAGACCACACAGAGGCAAAATATGTACATAACTTGTATGTAGATTGTGTAAAAATGTACTACTGCGCATGCCTAGGTACATTCCTAAAATTAAGCACCTTAGAAGCCGGAGATTTTTAGGTGTGAATCCAGTCCTTTGATGCAAATGCTCCTCCAACTACACCTCTCACTCCGATGGACTTCCAATAACCATACCTTGCCTTGCGTTTACTGACTTGCGCGAATGTACTGTACATTAAAATACCAAGTCCCTCCCAATTGTGGGCGCAATTCAAACAAGCGCGGAGAGTCTCTTTAAGGTTTGACCTTGATCTTCGGGGCTTATTCAAGGGTGAATCAAATCGGCACACAGCGAGTATGCAAAACATCGGAACGCAAAACGCTGGGGGTCTGTGTATGAACCTAAGACACGTTCACGGGTACAGCAGGAACATTTGGGCGTAGTGTTTGGACACAAAGCAGCCAGACTCAGTCGGCTACGTAACCCTAAATGTAGTGTACCCCCAAGTGTTCCAAATGAAAGGGCAAGGTACGTCCAGGGCCGCCTTCAGAATGTGTGGTGTTACAGTAGAGACGAGGATTCGAGCAGCCGAGTGATTCACTTAAAATGGCGACATATTGGAAATATTAAGGTAGCGGAATGTTGCTGCAATTGAAACTCTTTGTTAAAATGTCTATAAGGGAATTCGAGGTGTTGTTCTTCAGAACCAGATTACTAAACTGCGGGTTTAAAAAAGTGGAGATGTTGCCAAAAGCAACCAATCAGATTCAGCTGACATTCTCTAGTATGCAATAGGAAATGGAGAGCTACAATCTGAATGGTTGCTATGAGCAACAGCTCCACTGGCAGTCATTTTCCTGAAACTGATTGGACGCTGCGGAAACGGCCCCATGTTTTCTAAAGTTAGATCTTGCCAACAATCTTCTTCCACCCTCTTCTTCAAGATGGCGCCCTCACTTACTGCATGATGCGTCAGACGATTTCACAAGGGCCTGACTCTGGATCAGAGAGAAAAACACAGACGATACCAGAGATGAAAAACTAAAGTAGCGAACTTCCAACTAGATCTGACTTCAACAGTTTTATCTGAAATTGTCGAGCACTTTAAAGAATGATTTTGCTGAAGTCGTTTGCTGCCGCCGTTAGACAGATCTCAGAGTGCGCCAATATATTAGAGGAATGTAGAGATAAGATTACCCCTTATGCTTATGCCCTGCAGCATCTAGTGCATTACCAAGCTGCTGAAAGACGGGAATTGAAAAGTCACTTAGATGACATAGAAAATAGAGAAAGTATTCCGAGGAAAGGGTCTATCAGGAACCGGGGCGGCTATCCACATTTCAGAGACACCATCACATTTGTTTCAGGACGTATTAGGGGAAATAGAGGATGGGGCTGTCATCGAAATCACCCTCTGATTCTCGCAGCCCAGATGAGGTCTCACAGAGCAACTGAGAACAGGAGAAACCGGAGCATTGATCATTCAGAAGAAAACACTTCAAAGGGATGTCTGATACACAACATTATTTACACATTCCTTTGTTACTGATTAAATTAGATTAAATATTACACTGATAATTTATACAATGTACAAAGATTAAAGAGCACAAGAAACGTCTCAAATACGGACAGACAGACAAACTGACAGACAGACAGACAGATTGAGTGCCGCTTGTTTTGTGCATCTTATTTACTTCCTGCCTCTATGGTAAGGTAAGAGGGCACCCCAGGTCACTACTTGGATTTGGATCCAGACTTAGGAGAGTGCCAAGGACTGGTAGCTAGATAGATAGATAGATAGATAGATAGATAGATAGATAGATAGATAGATAGATAGATAGATAGATAGATAGATAGATAGATATGTGATAGATAGATAGATAGATAGATAGATAGATAGATAGATAGATAGATAGATAGATAGAGAAGAATGGATGGACCAAGTGGCTGTTATCTGTAGTCTATGGGGCTGATTCAGAGATGCGATTGCGAAAAGATCGCAAATATACGCACCTTAGTTAAGATCTTAGCAGGTTCCAGCCCACTGCATAAACAGTCACTCCCCTTGCAAACAGCGGTGGATCTTAAACTTAGACCACCATTGACTAGCCCTCCCACTGCATAAACAGTCACTCCCCTTGCAAACAGCGGCGGATCTTAAAGTTAGACTACCATTGACTAACCCTAACTCTGCGCTGTCATTTGGGATCTTAAGTGACGTAGTAGCGTTTATTTGCGATCCTAAGTGTCTGCCCGCGCCCACTTTCCCTCATCTCCCTGCCTCCCCCTGCCCATTTTCATGCAAATCCTTCAGATCTTAAACTTTCGCAGCACTTAAGATTCTAAGGTACGCTCTTAGCGAATTTACGCTCCTAACCTCTACGTAGACGGCGTTGCACTATTACTACGCATGCGCAGTTATGCAAATTTTCTAAGATCCTAAATATACGCTCCTAAGTTGCGTGAAAATCGTATCTCTGAATCAGCCCCTATGTTTCTATGGGGATGCAGTCTGCGGTTAGAAAATTGCATGTTTGAAAATCAGGCAGCCAAAAGTTTGGCCTCTGTGTTTAAATAGGGTCCATACAAAGAACCATATCCCCAACACAAATGTGAAAGTCTGGAAACGCGGCAAAGGGGACGCCCATGTCACTCCTCTGTTACGTGCTGCCATTGGACGAGATACACGTCCATAAATCTACCATAAGTGTTCCGTGGACGCGTTCCTGCGGAAGACCTGGACGCGTTCCTGCGGAAGACCTGCAGAAGTGCCTAACCCCGCCCACTCTGCCTAATTAGCATACCTAACCCTGCCCACTCTGCCTGATCAGCATACCTAACCCCGCCCCCTTGCGCTGTTTAGACATGTTGAAGACACGGCACGCTCTGCTGTACAGATTGCCTTGCGTACGGAATTATTGTGTTCCTTGTGCAAGGAGATCCGCGGCGGAACATCTGGTGCGCACATTCACAGTTATAACGTTATGGGGGACTTACAAACGTGACTTGTGTAAGTAACAACATTATTAACTCTGGTTACGGCCCAATGTATGCAAATGAAAGTTCTGCAGAAGTCAGACACTTTTGCGGCTGATTTATGGTTTATAGATTCCAATCCCATTATCAGCTCTGCCAAATCTTTTGGAAATAATTTCACATTTTTGGGTGAATGGATAAACTGTAAATTAATTTAGTAAAATCAGAGCCGTTGAACATGGCAATGTCCCCTGGAAGAACCAGCCAAGTCTCACATTTCCATGGAACTCTTCCAAATGACAGCGTTTAGGTATATTTCTAACTAAATGTCTAAATGACTGAGGTAAAGACAATTCTTCTTCCCAGTAATATACAGAAACAGCCTGAATAGACATGCTCTTATAGAGTAAGCATTTTGGAAATGATACATGAAATACACTCACTCTGAACTCAAAGGAAAATTGTCTTAGGCAAAAATATTCACAAGTATAGAGGGTGGATATCGTTGTTCTCATTGCACATTTAATGCAAGTAAATGCACTCTCTTATCATCTGACTCTGCATTCTACTATGACCTCACACTCTATACTATGACCTCACACCTTATACTCTTTTATGACCTCACACTCTTATATGACTTTACACTTTTCTATGACCTCACACTATACTATAACCTCATACTTTACTATTAATCATACAGTACTATGACCACACACTACTATGACTCAGAATCTAAAATGGCCTTACATTATACTGTGACCTCACACTCTACTATATTGTCACACTCTACTATGACCTTATACTTTACTCTGACCTAATACTACTACTACTACTACTACTACGATCTCACACTCTACTATAACCTCATACTCTACTATAGCCTTATGTATGTGCTGACACATAGGGGCTGATTCAGAGTTTGGGAGTAAGGGTAAAAAAAAGATGCAAGTGTATAGCTCGGCTAAACCATTTTTCATAGTAAGGGGTGTTAACTAATTTAAAATCTTTTGCACACAGGGAAAATACTTTACTTTTACACATAGAACTCAAAAACTGCATAGCTTTATGTTTATTCTATAAAATAGAGTTGAACTAAGAAACTTCAGCTCTTAATTCTAATACTGGTTTCACAATTTAAAATTGCCTCCCCCTTGCAATTCAACATGGTATATTTCTACACTTACACCTAAAAAAAGGTGTAAGTGGAACCCTGAATCAGCCCTACATACAATTTATAGAGCAGAACCTCTCTTTTGTTCCTTGTAGTTACACAGTGGTTAGATTTGGTCCTTGGCTGCACCCTTTTCCATTTATATATATACTTGCACTTATTTCATATATTGAATATAAGCACGGCCCTTATTTGTTACTATATCCTCACACTCTACTATGATCTCACACTCTATTGTAACATCATACTCTACTATGTCCTATGATCTCACACTGTCTCATTGTTCTCATAATCTCCATCCATCAATTATAACCATTAGCATCAGATTTACACAAAGAAATGCTCTCGATATACGAAAGCTGAATATCCCTTTAGCCGTATATTAGCGTCAACCAGAAATCTTACATTCAAGGGTATAATTCATTCTAGTTCTAAAATGGGGAATGGGAGATGATAGCAACAGGATCCATGGTAGCTATCATTTTGTAGAATCTGCTAGAAGAATGATAGCTAGAATCTGATCGGTTGCTATTGGTACCATATCCCTTTCCCCTTTTTACAATTAATAAAACCCCTAAATGTAAGATCATTTTTGGGTGGTGTCATAATAAGATTGGATTGGTTGCTATCACATGTCCACGGTTTCTCTTAATTAATTAAATCTCTCTATATCAATATCATCTATTCATTGCATTTTGTACATTTAGGAGATATATTTTTTGTCTGTCTCGGGTCTGCCTATTGAGTCATTTTATGGACCATCTAAGAGGTTGCATCTGAAAGCAATTTTTTGATTCATAACTTTTAACATGTCATTTACTGGCAAAGGGGCATACAGAGCTCATAGGAACAGTTTAAAGCCTCTCTGCTCATTATTATATGTCATGTGACCATGGAAAACACACGCACGAGCGTGCACACACACACACACACACACACACACATCATGATTTCTACCTTAATGATCCCCTGATATAAATTTGACATAAATGTCTTTATTTTATATTCCTTTTTAGGTCAATGACAGGGCGTTCTTCAGATATGATGCCAATCACCGACGTGCGTCAGGAAATCGCCGTATTATGTAGCTAAACCCCTCAACGGGGATAAACAAAAAGTTGTAATTTTCCACAATGCACAAACTTAATTAAACACAGCTCAGATTTAGTTAAGCAGCTATGTCATTAACTTCCATCTCAATATGGATATGATCATTTCAGGAGATATATAGTATGCAAAGCAATCACCACAAGCTGTAATGGAGATAATGGTTCATATTTATCCCTCTGTATTATCAGCCTGCTTTATTTATTTATTTGTAGATAAATCCCATCAAAAGTTTTCTTTTATTTTTTTATTATGCAACCTTAGCCTGTTAATTTAATATACTAAAACTGAAAGAAATAATAATAATATTAATAATAATAATAATAATCATAATCATAATAATAATAATAATAATTATTATTATTATTATTATTATTGTTATTATTATTATTATTATTATTATTATTATTATTATTATCATCATCATCATTACCTCATCATAATAATTAACCCTTCCTACTTTTGAGCACAAGCCGCCCCCTATTGGAAGCTGTTGGAAGTGTCTTAAATCATAAGTCTGTATTTAACAGATTCGCAAGTATACGCACGGACGTTGCAAGGCAACACCCACGACACTCCCCTTACACAGATGGGTTGTCCTGGACTTACGAGTGGCTTGACCACCCGTATCTTTGCACGGGCCTTTCCGTGCGTATAATACTTCCGTACGTGCGTATCTATCTAACCGCACCTTCACCACCCCCTCAAACGGTCATTAAATGCCTCCCCCCACCCACTTTAACGTATCTGTCTCCAGGCATATTACAACTACACCCCTCAGTACGTATTGTCTCACGTGCGATTCACAAGTCCGTGGCTAATGAACTTCTGTGCGTAAAATCAATGTAGATAGCGTAAATTTAGTTACTACGCATGCGCAAGTTCATCAGATCGCAAAAATAGGCATAGAACTTCTCTGAATACGGTCCATTGTCTGATCCGACCTCTCGGAAGAACATTGATGATAGAGAACTTTTGACAGATGTTATTGAAATAAAATGCATATTTAACCATTTGATTTCATGTTTGGTTTTTAAAGACATTGGGGTAGATCCAGAACTACGTTTGCCATACGTTTATTCGCAGAGCGTATTTTCGTGCGCTTAAATTCACTAAACTCCCCTCGGCACACCCCTTACACGGACGTATTTTGTCAAGATACGCTTTCCAAACCCTACCTTAACTTTTTCTAACGTAACCGCAGTCATACGCACACGTACGTATGGGCTAGACGAATTTACGCAGCTAAGCACGCCCATACTGTACACTTTAAATACCACCCCCCGCCTACTTCACGTATTTCACACGTAATTTGGAGTAACGTAAATTTGGCACGCCCACACGTAAGTATTTACGTGACACGTACGTGAATGACCCATACGTTCACAATTACGCTACGTTAATGTGCGTATCTTCTATGGTGCGCATACGCAGTGCGTACAAAACAGCGATTTTATGTCTCTGCCACGCGTAAATTCGCTCCGAGGCGTAGTTCTGGATCAGGCCCATTGTATGGGACCTAGAGTTTAGATGGTTTTTTTTAAGCCACACAAGATGAATGTTATGACCTTCAAATATGTGCAGGGATCAAGAGCTCCAGGAGTCAGCCAAACATAAATCTCCTAATACTTACTGGACTGGTGAAAGTTTTACAAAGCAAAATGGTGACAATGGGGCAGATCCAGAACAACGCTTGTGAGCGAATTTACGCGCAATGGACACGTCAAATTGCGTCTTGGTAAGTGCTGCGCATGCGCACAATAGAAAATACGCTCTGTAACTTAGTGTAAATGTGAACGTAAGGGCCATTCACTTATTTGTCACGTAAATCCGTACGTGTGGGCGTGCCAATTTTACGTGAGTCAAAAATACGTCTGAAATACGCTATGTAGGCGGGGGTTTGTATTTAAAGTGTACAGTATGGGCGTGCTTAGCTGCGTAAATACGTGTTACCCATACGTACATGTGCGGATGACATCGTATCATGGGCAAAAGTTAAGGTAGGGTTTGGAAAGCGGAACTCGGACAAAATACGTACATTCAAGGGGTGTGTCTAGGGGAGTGTATAGAAGGTACGCACGCGTAAATACGCTACGCGAGTAAACGGATTGCAAGCGGAGTTCTGGATCTACCCCAATGTCTGGTTGTGGAAAATACTGCCACAATTCACTGACTGAGACCAAAGGACCCATCCCAGCCCTAAGGGCCAACACCATGTCCTGTAGCTAACCTCTAATCGTAAGGGTGAGGACAGCAGGGGGATGTCAGTCATAGGCCAACAGAAAGCAGCTGTGTAAATTGAGAAAAGCACAATAACACTCTATTATGACCTCACACTCTACTATAACCTCACTCTACTATGCCCTCATACTCTACTGTGACCTCACACCCTACTATAACTTTACACTCTTCTATGACCTCACACTCTTCCATGGCCAAACAATTTACTATAACATCACACACTACTATGACCTCAAACTCTACTATGACCTCACACACTACTATGCTGTCACACTCTACTGTGACCTCACACCCTACTATAAGTTTACACTCTTCTATGACCTCACACTCTTCTATGACCTCACACTCTTCCATGGCCAAACACTCTACTATGACCTCATACTCTACTATGCTCTTACACTCTACTAGGACCTCATACTCTACTATAACATCACACTCTACTATGACCTCATACTCTACTATGCTTTTACACTCTACTTTGACTTCATACTCTACTATAACATCACACTCTACTATAACCTCAAACTCTACTAACCCATCATACTATACTATGATCTCATACTCTACTTGCCCTCATACTCTACTATGCTCTCACACTCTACTATGACCTCATACTCTACTACAACATAACACTCTACTATGACCTCATACTCTACTATAACATCACATTCTATTATGACCTCATACTCTACTATGACCTCAAAACAGACTCATAGCTTTTAGAATGACATTTAATGGCAGAGTGGGAATAGCTAAATTTCCACATACAAAAAGAGCTCAGAAGAACTGTTTAAAGCCTCACTGCTCATTATTATATGGAATGCCCCACAGTTCATTGACTTAGACCAAAAGAGCCCTAAAGTTCATGGCCATATCCTGTAGCCAACATGGAGCTGTAAGAGTGGGTGCAGCAGGGGGTTGTAAAGGGTATAAATTGAGGACAGCATCTGGAGACAGGGCCGCTGCCAGCAACTGCGGGGCCCGGGACACAGCTGTGGGGCCCCGCCCTCTTATGTAACGTCAACCTGCTTTAACAACGGGCCCGCTGTGAAAAAAAATTCTTTCCTGTGCATTGACCCGCTAACAAACAACTCTGAGCGGCATATATCAGTGTAAGATACCGCCAATACCTGATGCTACAGAGCTAGGTAAATATCGGCGGACCCGCATATGCTCTGGGCCCAGGACAATAGTCCTGGCTGTTTCTCCCCCCCCACCCCTGATGGTGGCCCTGTCTGGAAATATGGTTTCCTGTTCTTTAGTCATTATATTTATTAGTTACTTAGTGTCAGGGATTTGATTGACTTCTTTGCATTACTTAATATATTCCGGCTTTACAGTTGATGCCTCTCAGTCGCTGGACACCGCACATTTACTTTAATTGTGGGGCAGATTAGTTGTCTCCGCCCTTGTGGCTGTGGTAAGCATTACATCTTTATAGGAGAGCTCGGATCTGAGGCAGTATTTATTGACCTTGGGCCACCTTTGTATTAATTAGAGGAAGCCCCGCACTGAAGATACAATTATATACACCACAGGTCACAAGCAAGATTGCCAACACACCCCAATCACCTTACTTTATTATATATTATCCCATCACTCAAAAAAGGGGGGTGCTACCAAAAACAGTAATTAGATATACTATTGCACAAGAAACAAAAGATCGTTATAATTAGGTGCACAAATCTTGCAAATCTAAAATAAACTTTATTGCACAGCAAACTTTAAAAGCAATTAGAAGTCAATTCAATGAACCTATGTTTAAAAAAAAGTTGTCTCTTATTGGTTACTGTTGATGGCATATATGCAAACCAGGGCCAGATTTAAAGGTCATGCTACCGATAACACAAGTCTAGTGATACCCTCTTCTTATGAGGTCACCTACTTGCTTGCTTTTCCATTTGCAAAAACATTGCACTGTATACCAAACAAATTGATCCGTTAAGTCATCATTATACATTAAGTCCTGAATCTCCTGATCGCCTTTTACAAAGCATTGCACGTGGAGTTTGGGGGCATAGAAGTGACCCTTCCTCTACATCAGAGCCGAGTACAGTGAAAAGAAACAGACAATGGAGAAGGGAGAAGACAATGGAAAAACTAATCCATTATAAAAAGACCGTCCTGCCACCATTAAAGCATCTCTTCTTATTTTGTATGTGTTGTTTAATGTGTTTTTCCAATTTGTCTTCATTAATTAACAACATTTCACAGTTTACAAATTTATTCATTTTCTTCAAATGTACGAAAGTGCATTAAAATTTCCAAAATTAGAGTCATTTGCATCAATTCCTGCTACCAGTGTAACAGATTCTCTAAAAAGTGCTTTAAATGCATTTTTAAAAAATAACATATTTAATTAGTGAAACAGATTCAGTAACCTTATTGTGTTGCATTTTGCAAATACACACGCACACACACACACACACACACACACACACACACACACACACACACACACACACACACAGTAAAAGGCAACAGTTAACCTAAAAAAAACATGTAAATGTTAAATTCAGGTGACAATACAAGAGCTG
>WWET01003084.1:0-22964 GCA_011038615.1 Limnodynastes dumerilii | reverse complement strand
ATGATAAGGTTAGGTTGCTTTCACAACACGGAAGTGTTCCAAAATTTATTCATTTTGCAAAACGTACGTATTTTGTATTAACGTACAGATCTATTACGAACGCACGGAAAATCTTCTTAAATCTGAATCTGGTCCGTGGATCTGATGGACTGGACCCTTCTACGGAAGTCCACATGTACGCAACTCAGTTCCGTATGCAAGGACTTCAGACGCATAACATCTGCTACCTGTCAAGGGAACTTACACACCTGATATACGTAAGTCCCCTGAATGAGGCCCATAGGGAGCAGACACCCCCCCCCCCCTGTGCGACCCCCCCCCCCCCCCCCCTGTGCGGAGGCTGAACGCAGCATGAAGCAGCTTCATTCTGATACAGAAGTTTTCATACTACGCACTTACGGTATCAATTCACAGCTGATTTACATATGTTACCTACGCAAATCAGCTGCGTTTCTCAAGCCTGGATCCAGCTCTTTACATGGAATATCTATGAGCCCTTAGGCATATACACCAAAGAATGAACAATCCTACGAAACAGGGCAACGGTACAAACATATTACAAAGCTGGAACTATAAAGGCACTTAGATCTAGATTATCCATCATACCCTATCTACAAACACCATGTGTGTGTCTGCTGTTGGGATTGAACTGTCAACTGTCAAACTTCTCTGCAGCCTCCCTTCCACTCCATTGTCTGTGGCAGCAGGCCGTTCTTTTGAACTGAAATTAGCCCTCTCTCGATCAGCTGGGCTTAGCAGGTGGCATAAACTATGCCAGGAAAGGGGAGCGGGATTTGAAAGTTTGAATATAGCTCTGTCTACTGATTGGCTGCTGCTTCCTCAGTCTGCAAAATGGGGGCAGACTCAATGGAAGCAATTACATCGATCTGGCTATTTGCAAGCGATGATCATTACCGGAGACTGGGTTATGGTCCGTTGCTTTGTAGTTCATTAATCTCTAGAACAATATAGCTTTATGGTGTTCATAGCCAACAAAATCAAAAATAGTAAAAATCATGAAACTAATAATAATAATAATAATAATAATAATAATAATAAGTCTTTTTACAGAGGATAGCTTGTAAAGCATTTATATTGCTTTTGGTGCAGGTTGTTATAATAGATAATTAGTGATTTTAATCATGTCTATTTACTGTCATTTTTGTTGCTATTTAGTAGAAGAAACGATAAAATTTACATTGTATTTATAATGACAGTGATTTTGCTTTTAAAAAAGATTTTATTGCAATTATAAATTGATTTGTGTTCTTAATAGTTCATCATGATTTATAAACGTAATTCTCATTTATTTTAGTTAAATCTACAAAATGGCTCTAATATAAGTTTAGGCTATAAAAACTAAGCTACGGACCCATAGCCATATTTCTACGCCATATGGTCTCCAGTATCGGATCCAGAGTTTGAAATGAAGAGGAAAACAGATAGAAAGTTACTCCTGGACAAAAGCACATTAAATTGCAGGGAAAATGTTATCTGTAGCAAAGATTATTAGGGTTGAGAGGTGATGTTTCCTAGTCTTAATAACAGTGTAATAGTAACGCTGGTCCATATCTGTGTAGTAATAATAATAATAATAATAATAATAATATTGGGGTAGATCCAGAACTCCACTTTCAATCCGTTTACTTGCGTAGCGTATGTTCGCGTGCATACCTTCTATACAGTCCCCTTGGCACACCCCTTGAATGTACGTATTTTGTCCGAATTCTGCTTTCCAAACCCTACCTTAACTTTTGCCCACGTAACCGATGTCATCCGCACACGTACGTATGGGCAACACGTATTTACGCAGCTAAGCACGCCCATACTGTACACTTTAAATACAAACCCTGCCTACATAGCGTATTTCAGACGTATTTTTGACTCACGTAAAATTGGCACGCCCACACGTAAGGATTTACGCGACAAATACGTGAATGGACCATATGGTCACATTTACGCTAAGCTACGGAGTGTATTTTCTATGGTGCGCATGTGCCGCACTTATCAAAATGCGATTTTACGCATGAAAATTCGTTCACTTTCTCACTTAGCTCTCACTTTCCTATTACAAACTAGAGAATGTCAGCTGGAATCTGATTGGTTGCTATGGGCAACTTCTCCACTTTTCCAAACCCGTATCTTAGTAAATCTGGCTCTAAAACTTTTCTTTATGTCAACCTCTGCGCCCTTCCATCTTCATATCTGGACCTATATCTTTGATAACTTAACCTCTGTGGGGAGCAGAAAAAAACCTAAAAAAAACACTCCAAAACTTGTAACCAAAATAGCTGAAATATTTATTTTTGAAAAAGTAAAAAAAAAATATTGAAAACTTTGGTCTTCCTTCCATACAGTGACAAAGTGACACATTTTTAGCCACTGCTGGGACTGCAGAAACGGGCCATTCAGTCTTTACCTACAGACCATCTGTCCGTAGCTGCTTGGACGCTTGCTCTGATAGCAGAAACAGTTTTGTTCTTGGATAATTAACACCACGTTAAGAGTGACAGGTGACTCCACAAATGTCCATTGTGCTCCCTCAAAGGTCAATCCCTGTTGAAGATTCCAGGCACACCCTGCCTTGTAATCCTATAATTCGCTGGAGGGTGCGAGGAAATCTGACGTGAGACCTCTGACAATACAAATTTGTTTTCTTTTGAAAATAATGATCTTCTGGAGGGGAGGAGAGGCGGAGAGGATGAAGGATGTGATGGTGGGAGCTTTGCTGTAAGAAATATTCATTTTTATGGAACAATCACTGAATCTAAACACACACATATCAATTTGTGAGCTTGTTTCCTTAAGGGGTCTATTTGTCAAAAAAATATAAAAGCATCTGAAAATCTGAATAAAATGTGTCATGATAACTCAAACAGAATTAATCATGGTATAAACAATACATTCTGGCTGCGAATTCTTACCATAAACACAAAAGATATAGACGCAGCAAAGGAAAAGAATTTTAGGCTTTATTAAACAAATAGGGCAGCCACGTTTCAGACCCCTCGTGCAATTTGGGGATGAGATGGGCTGCTTTTAGAAATAGAGACAGTCAAAAGTTGCTTTTCGGCTGTCTCTTTTTCAAATATGCAGTCTTTTTAGAATTTTATTTTATGAATGGGTGAGTGTGCTGATCTGCCTACTCATTCATTTTCGCGGGACCTGTCGCTGAATAACCGCTGAGTATTAGGGAGGTTAGGGTTAGGCTGCAGGGAAGGGAGAGTTAGGGTTAGGGTCAGGCTGTGGGGGAGGGAGGGTTAGGGTCAGGCTACAGGGAAGGGAGGGTTAGGGTCATGGAAGGGGAGGGTTTAAGGTAAGGCTGCAGGNGGGTGAGTATGCCGTTCGGCATACTTCCCCTATTCTCTTTCGGAATGCGCAAAATCCTTCCGCCGCACCTCCGCTGCAGCTCCGCTGCTGCTATCGCCGGACCTGGAACAGGTAAGTAAATTATCTCTGCGGGGTTAGGGTTAGCGTTAGGGTTAGGGTCAGGCTGCAGGGAAGGGAGGGTGAGGGTCAAGCTGCAGGGAAGGGAGGGTTAGGGTCAGGCTGCAGGGAAGAGAGAGTTAGGGTCATGGAAGGGGAGGGTTAGGGTTAGTATTAGGGAAACAGTTCAGGTACTTTTTAGACTTACTTATCGGAGCACCGCATTCAATAGTCCAAAAGGATAATTCAGGGTGTGCTCCATAGAATAGCCTTGAATTTAGCTGAGCTCCTCCTAGTGGTCAAATGTTCATAAAAAATTAAGCATTACATGAAAAAGTCTACCGTTTAGTGTCCATTGTGCAAAATGCTTCATGCGCTGGAATAATTTTATTTTACTAATAAAAACAACTTTTAAAAACTTTTATTTTTTTTGTATAACAAATACTGTTTCTGTAAAATACCATTAATCACAGCTTTCTGTGTGCTGTTGGTAGGTGGCTAATTTGTCACTTGGTAATTTTATGTATTAGCTAAATTGCAAGAATCTATCAGCTGAATTCTCTGTATTGTCTCATTAATGACTGTTGGAAGGAAGTGTCTGTGTGTCCCTGTGTGTTCTGCGTGGGTCAGGCATACACAGCATTGCCAATGCAACACATAATTAAATAGAAGAACTCACGAGTCCCTCAGTGAAGAGCTAATACCGAAATAAAAAGAAAAAACATCAGACTATATCTGTCCCCATTGTGTGTTTTCACTAATACACATCCATAGCCTAAGGCTTCCAGAACACGGTACCTGTTCTCGTAAACGCTATGAAGGAGATTATGAAGTAACTATGGAGGTAATGGTTGTTTTTATAAGCCATGGCTCCCAGATGATATGGAAATTCAACAACAGCCACAAAAAAATCCAATATTCGAACCCTTCAATATGTTCTTCAGTTCTGCTCCTTCACAGCTGTTCCTCAGATGCAGCCAATATATGAGCAGTGTGATAGAAGTTGTGAATATTAATGGATACAAGAAGGATTGCGTTGGCATAATTATTGGATATATTGATGTCATTGATAGGAGGATGACCTATAAATGATTGATGTCGTTTTGATGGTGATACTTTGATGGTCACACGCTGACTGCTTTATACAGGATGAAATGGAAGGGGAATCTGGTACTTAAAAACTGTTCATTATGGGGCCCAACTGGTGTGAAGGAAGTCTTAATGTACAGTCTGGGCCTGTTTCAATTAGCATCGCACCCCCGTATTTTGTGGTGCGATGCTGTTTGTGCAAATTTTTTTTTTTCTATTTTTATACGCGCCTCATAGAGATACATATAAAAAACAGCTACCGTAATAGACGGGAAAATGCGCACCGCGAACATAGATTATCAGTAAAAGATAATCTCAGGTCTATTTTTATGGGGAATTTTAGAGAAGAAAATGTAATACCCATAATTTATTAAGAATGGATTGTAAAAAAAAAATGTAAACTGTTCAATGTAATAATTTCCAAATTCCAAAGTGATTTTCAGGCATTAGTACCCTACTGGCAAATGTCATTATTGGTTTTCCAGGAATTAGCACTCGACCAGAGATCATTGCCAGGCATTTTCCCAGGTAGATTAATGAGATATAGGGCCGTATTCAGAGATGGGTTTGTTCAAAAGTCCGCAATTATACGCACGCACTTAGCACGCCACACCCACCAACACCCATGACACAACCCTTTCCCGGCCGTGCAATCGTAGACTTACACCTCCATAGACCAGCTCTAACTTTACGTGTGTACTTATGTGCGTATATGTATGCCGTACGCGCAATTCTATGTAACTGCGTCCTCAAAGACTCATTTAAATATCTCCCCCCACCCTCTTTCACGTAACTTTTTAGGTACGTATTTTAACCCTGTCCCTCCTTCTGTATAGCTCCTAGTGCGATTTACATGGCCATGCCTAAAGCAATTATGTGCATCTATTCTACGTTACTTACGTAATTTAAATTACTACGCATGCGCACCTAAAACGTACCTAATAATACACACGCGTGAAAACGGATCTGTGAATACGTCCCATATAGTCTACTGAGGTGGAATATATAAAGGAGAACATACAGTTTGGGATATAGAAAGAAAAAAAAAAAGAAAAGAAAAACCCATTTAGAGATGAAACAAAGAATAAGGCGTCTATTTACACAGTTCATTTTCATGTGATAATGCCCACTTTCATGTGCAAATGGACATTATCACATGAAAATGAACTGTTTCTTATTTACAGACAATAGATCGCCATGGAGAATAGTAGTTTCCATGGCGATCCATGTTACTATCAGGGGTCTCCGCTGCCCGTTCATTCCAGAGCGGGCCGGCGCTTCCTTATATTTACAAAGCCTAGGAGCGGAGTTTTACACTATGCTCCAGGCGTAAAACTAATGTCAGCTCAGGCTGGCGTTAGGGGGTATCTCTCCAGCGATGTCCCCATATACCCCTCTTTTCCTCCCCCTAACTCCCCCTAATAGCTGTTATTAGGGGGAGGAAAAGGAGGGTATGTATGGGGACACTG
Source organism: Limnodynastes dumerilii (assembly GCA_011038615.1). Classification (NCBI taxonomy): domain Eukaryota; kingdom Metazoa; phylum Chordata; class Amphibia; order Anura; family Limnodynastidae; genus Limnodynastes; species Limnodynastes dumerilii. The sequence continues at coordinate 16,980 of WWET01003084.1, read as the reverse complement.
CTGAAATACAGCTATGTGTTAAAATATAAAAAATAAAATAAAAAAATGTAAAAAAGTTATATTTTTATGTAAAAATGTAATAAATACACCTAAAATATATAAAACTGTAAAAAAAAATGTAAAAAAATAGCAAAACTTACCCGTCTGGGAGAAGCGTCGGACTCAGTGCAGATATGAAGACAGTGCACATGCGCAGTGTTTTTTCATATCTGAACCTGAAATTTTCAAAGTGAGGAAACAGAGTCTCTGCCCATGCGCGTACTTCGTATGAATGAAATGTCCTGCGATGAGCAAAGACATCATCGCGGAACCTCGCAGGACCTCGCAGGTAGGGTTAATGGGCCTGATCCAGAACTATGCGTCAAAGTGAATTTAGTCGTGGCGGAGACGTAAAATCACTGTTTAGAACGCACTACGCATGCGCACCATAGAAAATACGCACATTCAAGTAGCGTAATTGTGAACGATTGGGCCATTCACGTATATGTCACGTAAATACTTACGTGTGGGGGTGCCAAATTTACGTTACTCGAAAATACTTGTGAAATAAAAGTTAAGGTAGGGTTTGGGAAGCGTATCTGGACAAAATACGTCCGTGCAAGGGGTGTGCCGAGGGGAGTGTAGCGAACTTACATGCATGAAAATACGCTCCGCGAATAAACGTACGGCACACGTAGTTCTGGATCTACCCTAATAATAGTAAATTTAATGAACGATGCTGCGAGGAGAAGCGAGCCTGGATCTGCATCGTTCATTGAAGCGAGCCTGGATCTGCATCGTTCATTAAAAAATGATCTCATAGGTAAATAGACCCCTAAATGCCAACATTGTATCTGCAAATCTTTATTGTCCACCTCCGCGAGACAATCTGTGTGATTGCAAAATTCTATTTGCATGAATGTGTCTCACAATGTTCCTCCTCTGTGACACCTGTATTCCAGCCGCCAGTAGCTGTGTTCACATAACTTTTACATGAACATGATTTATTATTTAGGAGATTTCCCCTAAGTCGAAGTCTCACCCTTGACTTTTCCTTTTGTGGCATCAGAAGAGACGATGGATTAAAAGACAGCCTCTAAAGGATCCGCTTTCAGAGAAATCTTTACAGGTCATGTAACAAAGTAGTTTCTGGTTACAGGACCAGTGTCCGGCTTTTATAAACCCACAGGGGATGGCAAGGTCTCGGGTTGTCAATCAGCAGCATGTTCACACGTTTTCCAAGTCAGTGGAGTATCACGGAACATATGAAAAAAAAGCAGTATCTTTATAAAAACCCGGCATCTAAAAATATTATAAAACGGAGCATTGATTTTTGCGAACTGCGCATTTGTGTTAACTTTTTTCACTCACATGACCTAGTATTTACGCAGGTAAGTACTTTCATCACGGACTTGTGAATCGCACTTAGGAACATACGCATGGAGGGGCGTGGTTTTTATCCGGATGGTAGAAGTTACGTGAAAGTGGGCGGGGGAAGCATTTAAATAGGCATTTGAGGGAGTGGTTAGATAAATACGCATGTACATAAGTAACATACGCGAGTAAGTACACACGTAGACTTAGGGGTGCCCTATGGAAGTCACCGAAAACCCGTCTAGACGAGGGGAGTGTCATGAGTGTTGGCTCGCTACGTGTAGAAACGCGCACTTAGTAAACACGCCGCATCTGTAAATCCGGTCCTATGTTCCTTGGGATTAAACTCTCTACATTGGCGTAAGTAAAAATATGCAAAATATCCGGAAAAAAGAATGGATCGGCCTTTCGATAAGTGCCTGATATCTGTACGGTCAGATCTTCACATGTGCACGCATCCAAGCAACCCGATTGCCTCATCCTATACTCAAGCCACAATTCCAGCATTCTTACAGAAGGGCTGGGAGCAGAGACTTGTTGAGGGCTTGGTAGTGATCCTGTGGGTTGAAAAATATCTAGGGAGAAATCACAATAATTCCAGGATTTGCATCATAGAAACTCTATTTTGCAAAACAAAAACAAAAAAAAGTTTTTCCCCCATATTTTTCTAATTAAACTTAAAAACTGTCTCATTTGCACACATGACAAGATGCATATCTATTATAAAAAATAACACATTGTCTGCACAATTTTTTTTGTTATTTTATGAAATTTGTTGTCCAAATTAGCTTAATTTAAACATTTTTGAAAAAAATATTATTGAAAGTTTGCCCCCCCCCCTTCCAATTCTCCAAGTGGGCTATTCCAATGTGCTTCTGTCTATGGTGGGCTATTCCAATGTGCTTCTGTCTATGGTGGGCTATTCCAATGAGCTTCTGTCTATGGTGGGCTATTCCAATGTGCTTCTGTTTATGGTGGGCTATTCCAGTGTGCTTTTGTTTATGGTGGGCTATTCCAATGTGCTTCTGTCTATGTTGGACTATTCCAATGTGCTTCTGTCTATGGTGGACTATTCCAATGTGCTTCTGTCTATGGTGGGCTATTCCAGTGTGCTTCTGTCTATGGTGGGCTATTCCAGTGTGCTTCTGTCTATGGTGGGCTATTCCAATGTGCTTCTGTTTATGGTGTGCTACAACAAAATAACAAATTTTTTATTTGCAAAATATACTGTATTTCCTTCCCGCTGCAGAAATTTACTCCCTTAGAATTTTTTTTATTGCCTTTTTTAATAATCCCAGTTTGGGAAAAAAAAAATATTATTTGCAGTTAAACTGACAATACATTTTAAAATACCTGGGAGCTACAAACCGCTTAATATGTGAGCTATAAAATGTAGAGCAGAGTCAGATTAATCAGATGCAATCTGATAAACAGGAAGCTGTGAATCTTTAACATTAGCGAAAAACAGAACTGCCGAGGATGTCATTTCGCCCCCAGACAAATGCATATTTCTAACTGTTACTCTTAAAGATGAAAGAAAAATAAAATATATATGTTGATATATTATAGGCCAGATATAGTTAGAGCATGGTTGCCTACTTTTGCAAATGAATATCAGGGAGATTGTGAGAGCACTATCAAGGTGCTGCACCAAAGGGGTGTGTCCTGTAGCGCCAAATAGGTGTGTCCTGTGAGTAGCTCCACCCATAGGTGTATCTAGCACTGCCAGGAAAACTATTTTACAATAAAAATGTCAGTATTTATTGATTAAAATGTCAGTGAATACTTTCATTACTATCCTTATAGAAAAGCTAAAAGTGACGCTGCAGCTGATTAACAAGATTCTTTCATTACATCTTGGCCTCCATGAAATTGGTCATCTCCATTGACCTCAATGGATGAAATTAGAATCAGGGAGATTACCAAACACTTCAGGGAGTCAGGGAGATCACCCAATCTTCAGGGAGTCTCCCTGATATTCAGGGAGAGTTGGCAACTATGAGATAGATAGATATGAGATAGATAGATAGATAGATAGATAGATAGATAGATAGATAGATAGATAGATAGATCATGGTTGCCTACTTTTGCAAATGAATATCAGGGAGATTGTAAGAGCACTATCAAGGTGCTGCACCAAAGGGGTGTGTCCTGTAGCGCCAAAGAGGTGTGTCCTGTGAATAGCTCCACCCATAGGTGTATCTAGCACTGCCAGGAAAACTATTTTATAATAAAAATGTCAGTATTTATTGATTATTAAATTGTCAGTGAATACTTTCATTACTATCTTTATAGAAAAGCTAAAAGTGACTCTGCAGCTGATTAACAAGATTCTTTCATTACATCTTGGCCTCCATGAAATTGGTCATCTCCACAGACCTTAATGGATGAAATTAGAATCAGGGATATTACCAAACACTTCAGGGAGTCAGGGAGATCACCCAATCTTCAGGGAGTCTCCCTAATATTCAGGGAGAGTTGGCAACTATGAGTTAGAGGGACAGTGTTGTGTTACTGGGCTCAGACAGTGTTGGGGGAGATTCTGAACTGAATTTAGACATCGGGGGGTTGATTTGGTGGCTCATGTCTATCAGAGTTCTTCATGCGTGTCATAAATGTACATAAATGTACATAGCGTGTGGACACAATGCAGCAAGCTCCAAAAACATTGTGCATGAATAGGGTTGTACAGTGTGATGCTGACTGTAAATTAAGGGCTTCTATCAGAAAGTAAATGTCACAAAATAATAACTAACAATATTTGACATTTTTAATAAAAACATTAAAAATATATATATTATTTGTATTACTGTGTGTAAAAATGATTAAACACATTCACAATACTTTGGCAGCGATTTCAAACCATTTGTAATGCATTATAGAACGCATATACGCAATCTACGTCGATTACAGTCAGAGATAATATAAATGATGGGCAGCAAGTTTCACAAATGTAACACCATTCTTCAGGGGCAGCCGTCCCAAAAAATATCCGTCACTTCCCACGAATTTACGCTGAAGGAGCAAGAAACCAGGAGGCGCCAATAGTGTAGTGTTTATATGTAAGTATTCCAACAATTTTCTAAATTCTTAAATAGTGATCCGCCACCTAGAATGTATTCATACTGGTAAAGATGTATTAATGCCAGATGTAGCTGGGATATAGGCTTTAAGAATAAAATAATTTTTATATTTCCAGTCCTCATGGATGATTTTCATACAAGAAAACATATAAAAGAGCAGCCTTATGGTGCAGTATGTTATGGTAAACAATTCACATTTATTGATCAAGATAAAATGCGTACAATAAAAAAATGAATATAATCTTAAGATGGTCAGAACCATACAGCATAGGTCATCAATAACCCCTGGACTTCATCAGAGAGTTATATAAAGTCACTTTATAAAAGTAGTAAATGGGAGATTTCAAAATCGACGGAAAAAAACATGCAAAAACACAGTTGATTTCAACAAAATAGACATTAGTAAATCTAGGCCCTGTTGACCAAAGATGATGTAGAACAGTGGAGCAATTGTATAAGCTAATGACTCTATGTGCAATGCGCTACGTAATCTGATGGCTCACATTTGAGCACGGAACTTTTTAATATAAAGAAAGCACAGATTTTAATGGAAGAAATTAAGGCACCTCTTCCACCTCACTATTCTTCAAGCTACTGTATTTCAGCAGTGTTATGGCCTGAAGATGACGCACTTTTATGCAGACCATGCCTTTTTTTTTAGTATTATATTAAAAATAAAGCCAATTTCTTGTGGTCACGGTGGTTATGCAGTTAGTAAATAAAATATACCCAGCTGAATATGGGTTTGACACGGGAGGTGATTTAAACAGCAGACTGGGGGATTTTCAGAAAATTACTTGATTTTTACTATTCTTTTGAGGAAAAGAAACCATTTTATTACCCCTTTAATGAAAACAGAAGAAATTGAGAATGGTTATTAACTCCTTAATGCCTCTCTACCGGAATTCTCTGTCTTGTTATATGGTTCTTGGCAGAACCGACCATAATATTCCTATCAGGCAGTAGATACAAAACTGAATCCAGGATGGTACTGATTACTACTACTTAATATAATGTGTCATGTTTGACATCTTGGCACTAGATCAGTGAAGCATAGAACCCATTACAAATTCTTTAATTTCAAAAAGGAATGTATGTACTACATTGTGTATGAAAATCCAGCATTATATTGTAGCTTATGTGATGCTCATTTAGGGGTGACTCAATCTAGATTTAAAATATCTTTAAAATGACAAAAATCTGTATCCTCTAATTGCCAAAATGTCCCTAATACTGTTAAGATTCCACATATTCGTCTTCTAAGAGGGAACACTCTTGGCCCTGAAACAGGGTCACATTAGGCACTTTTGGGCACACATGCATGTTTGTTGTTTGTTCAAGGTTGAACTATTTAATGTTCTCTAGGCTTGTTTTTGTTTCTACTTGATTTTAATTTTTTTTTTTTTTTTTATGTATACTTGATGGAATTGTGATATATAAAGGACTATTCTCTTGATGGAAGTATACTTGATGGAAATGTGATATATAAAGGACTATTCTCTTTTTGTTACAGCTGAGTTGTATCGGGCTAATCGAGCTCGCTGACCATGCAGTCCATGTTTCTGTACCTTTTCTATAATTCTTTATACTGTATGTACAGCTGTAATGAGATTTACATGACTCTGTTGATTATCCATGTCATATTTCCATCGTGAAAACCAAATAAAATGTTTAAAAAAAAAATATCTGTATCCTCTAAATCTGTCCCAGTTTAATCAAACAAATGATATTGGACAATTCTAGAGCTTATAAAAATGATTTGCTTTAAACCTACCCACATTTTTAGGGGTCAAGAAATGATCTATCTCACTCTTCTTTTTCTGTTTAAACCCCTGACCCTTCCACTACAAGTCTTGCCAATCTGACCTCAAGAGAAGACCCCTTCTGTGCATCTTCTCCGAGCCAATGGGTTCAAAGGACTAGATTTTGGTGAAATGGGACCTTACAATTTTACATTACATTCAGAAAGCAAAATTCTTTCCATCTCTCTATGTTCAGCTCTCTCTTTATATTTCTACACTATATTTTTGAGCTTATAATTCCTGCATGTGTGCATTGCATATAAAATTATATGTTAGGACACTCAAGAAACCAAAACGTTTAAGGCACAGTTGAAAATCCTTTGACCTTTGTGATATATATTATTCTTTATATGCCAGAACTATGAGGAACCTACAATTACCCCTGCATTCACTTATTCTAGGACATAATAACCCTACATACAGTACCTAAAGAGGGATTTACTTTGGTAATCAATTGAACGGACTCTCTTGTCTTTGTGTTACACCTTCCTTTACTCACTTTAATCAAAGTCTTAGGTCTTTTCTCATGTCACAGTAATCCAATAATGGTGCAGTTGTTCCGTCTGTATATTTCCAGATTAGGATCAAGGTTGAACGACTACAAACATTTTTCATGCTGCGGCTGTCCATTGTTATGCTGAAAATGGAACGGGATAAAGGAACGAGTCTCTCTCAAGAAAACATCAAGACAGACAAAAAAAAAAGAGGAAAAAAACAATCATTTGTTTGAGAGGGTGAATAATTACACATTGGGCTCTTATACAGAAAACTGCCTCCAAATACGAGTTATGGCAATCTCAGAGTCAGTTATAATGATGTTTTTATTATGCTTACAATAAGTCAATTACATGTAAAAAAAAACCCACAAACAGTTGCTTGTTCACTTCTTTTACTATAGTCAAAGGGCCGGATCCAGAACTTTTAATACGTAGATTGCATATATGGTCTTTTAGACTGCATATACGCAATCTACGTATCGAAACGATACGCAGATTACGTACAATAGCTACTACGCATGCGCAGTAGCTACTGTTTATTGAACTACGTCCGTCTATGGAAGATGGATGTAGTTCTGGATCTGGCCCAAAGACATTATAGTGAAAATACGTCATCAATGATTGTACATTTAATATGTATATTCTTTAAAACTAAGGAAAAACGATAAGCATGTAACAATGTAGGACCATATTCAGAGATAAGAGAGAGTTAGGTGTGGGACGATTTACACCTAACCCTCTCATCTAGCCCCAAACCCATCCCCTATTTCAGTGTCTAATGGCACTTAGGAGTGCTAAAGGGTACCTTTATCTTACCATTCGTACTTTTCTTCTTAAGAATGAAAATATGCACGAAGAATACCTCCCCGACTGATCTACATCCTTCCCCTCACCCACTTCTACTTAAATTCTCCACAAGGTGGCACTGACACGACTCCTTCTCCTAACCTACTGTGTGTGATCTTTAAACGCATGCTCAACCCATGGACCTAAGTGGTACGTAGATTGTGTAAATGACCTAATACGCATGCATAGCAAGTCATTTCCTAACTCCCTGCACTTGAGAAGCAGAAGCTTCCGGTGTGAATCCATTCCATTGTCCCGATTATGAACTATGTACACAATAACAATCATCTGTCCAACGAATCTGCAGATATTGCCTCTGACTGTGATGCATTTGTGGGTGTACATGTATAAATCTATGATGTCACAATCATTTGGCATTGGGTTATAGAAAATTAAAATCACAGATCCCACTAAGGTTAGAGGAGAGGAAGTTTCACAACCAGCAAAGGAAAGGGTTCTTTACAGTAAGGGCAGTCAGGATATGGAATCACTGCCAGGGAAGGGTTCTTTACAGTAAGAGCAGTCAGGATGTGGAGTCACTGTCAGGGAAGAGTTCTTTACAGTAAGAGCAGTCAGGATATGGAATCACTGCCAGGGAAGGGTTCTTTACAGTGAGGGCAGTCAGGATATGAAGTCACTGTCAGGGAAGGGTTCTTTACAGTAAGGGCAGTCAGGATATGGAATAACTGCCAGGGAAGGGTTCTTTACAGTAAGGACAGTCAGGATATGGAATCACTGCCAGGGAAGGGTTCTTTACAGTAAGAGCAGTCAGGATATGGAATCACTGCCAGAGAAGGGTTCTTTACAGTAAGGACAGTCAGGACATGGAAACACTGCCAGGGAAGGGTTCTTTACAGTAAGGGCAGTCAGGATATGGAGTCACTGCCAGGGAAGGGTTCTTTACAGTAAGAACAGTCAGGATATGGAGTCACTGTCAGGGAAGGGTTCTTTACAGTAAGAGCAGTCAGGATATGGAATCAATGCCAGGAAAGGGTTCTTTACAGTAAGGGCAGTCAGGATATGGAATTCACTACCAGGGAAGGGTTCTTTACAGTAAGGGCAGTCAGGATATGGAATTCACTACCAGGGAAGGGTTCTTTACAGGAAGAGCAGTCAGGATATGGAATTCACTGCCAGAGAAGGGTTCTTTAAAGTAAAAGCAGCCAGGGCAGATTGTGATGGCAGTTTCACTTGATATGTTTAAGAAATAGTTAGATCCATTTTTTGTAGAAAAGGACATCCAGGGTTACCAGGACTGGTAATTTAAATGAAGGACAGTAGTGGAGCCAGGGAGAAATAGGACGGACATCTTGGGTCAGCAGGGATTTTTTTTCCAACAGTTTGGAGGTTGCTTCATATGGATTAACTTCAATTATAAAGATAGGGATCGCAGGATATCCATAATAGTTTGAACTTGATGGACTGGTGTCTTTTTTCAACCTCATAAACTATGTTACTATGGCCCAGATCCAGAGCTACGTTTCAAATACGTTTCCAAGCGTAGCGTACTTACGCTAGCTTATTTACTATGTACTTCCCTCTCTCTTACGTAGTTTAGCCGTGATACGCTTTCCAAACCCTACCTTAACTTTTCCAAGCATAACTCCTGACGGCAGTAATGGCTGCATGTACTTACGCACCTAAGCACGCCCATACTGTACGATTTAAATGCCTCACCCCACCTCGAAGCGCAATTACGAGTGTCGCTCTGAGTTACGTGGCGTAACATCTTCCGCACGCATGTACAGTAAGTACTAATGGGCGCTGTTTTACGCTAGCAGATAGCGTAAATTCACTCGAGTACGTCGTTCTGGATCTACCCCTATGTTACTATAATGGTAAACTGTGTAAGTGTGTACACATGAATTGGCTTGCTCATTGACACTTTCAGTCATGGTAAAATTGTGCAAGATATCACATCTGTTTATGTGTTTTTGTTTAGGCGGTACCCAGCTTAACATTCAGTGAAGGAATCTGGTCATGTCAATATGTCCAGTCCAATTCATCATTGTTTTACCATGGGCTTTGAAAATGTATTTCAGAAATTGCTTGATTAAGTCATTAGCTCTTGGATTTATATTATTCACAACGTCCAAGTATCCACAAGGCAAATCTAGTTGTCTATTTATATATATTTATATTTATATAGTTACCTATATTTTAATGCCTCAATGTCTTTGTTGAGTTTTAATAAAATTGCTCTATTGCTTTTGTAAACCAGGTTTTATTAAAAAAAAGAGTACTGGGAAAATATATGGGAAAAGAATTTTGAGGAGGTGGCAGGTGGATTGAGTAACCACATAGTAAGGAGGTCAAGCTTATTTTCAAAGCGTTTGGGAAAGAAAAATCAATAACTGAGGTTAATAGTAAAGTTTGCAAAAGTTTTTGGAAGTCCAAGGTCAGGAATATTTAGAAATTGCCTTACTAAATTATTCCCTATGTTGAAGGTTGACTTAGAGTTGTGTGATGTGGAGAAGTGATAGGGTAAAGAGATGAACAGATTCATGGGGGGTAGATTTACTAAACTGCAGAAAAGTGGAGATGTTGCCCATAGCAACCAATCAGATTTACATTCCTAATACAAGAGAGTCAGCTTGAATCTGATTGGTTGCTATGGGCAAAATCTCTGCTTTTTCTTTTCCACAGTTTAGTAAATCCGAGAAATGTTATCAAGGAGGTGATTTTTTTTTTGTTTATTTTATTTCACTCATCTATAAAATTCAGAAATTTACCAACAACATGTTAAACATTTTCACAAAATGAATCATGGAAAATAATTTCTGCAAAAAAAAAAGCCTTTTGTCATTCATCATTCAAATACAAATACAATTCCAACATTAAAAAGTAGCCAACAGACTTGTATAAAAATGTAGTTGCAATTAAAGTTTTACTTATTTTACTTTTGGTATATTGCAAAGAGAATATCAGTGAATGCATTAAACAATCTTTGTTAATTTAATGAATTGTGATAGAGTTCACAATCGTTCCTTGACACCGGTATTTTTTTTGACAGTGACAATAATAAACTAGAGCCAGTACAAAAGGTTTGAAGACCTTGGTTTTCTTCTTGCATTCTTCAACTCTTCATAATTTTTTTCCCTTTATAATTGAATAAAATCTTGCGTTCTACAATGTCTTGTTGAGAACACCAAACACAAAGTAATGAGGATTTTATTTTTTGTAACTAGTGCAGAGATTGTCCTTCAAAGTAATTGACAGCCCTAACCAGAACATAAAAATATAAAAGAATTTGACCCTCTGTTTAATATGAAGCCAGAACTTTGTTATCATTCATGTGAGACGGGAATGTGGCACCTTGAAAACTCCCTTTTCGAAACGTCATTCAGATGAAATTCTAATACACTCAGTGAACCGTGATCTTATTGTGAGCGCCATGCTATTGTTACCTGCCAAGGAGATTACCTTAAACTTTCCCATGCATTTAATAATGGCTTGTTCTTATCTCTTTACTTGACTTGTGTATAAACTACCAATTGCCTGCATTAGAGAACTATGATTAAACAGCTTAGGGTTAGGCTAAGGATATGGTTAGGTTATGGTTTAGTTTAGGGTTAGGTCACGGTTTGGTTATGGTTAGGGTTAGGCTACAATTAGGTTTAGGCTTTGATTAGGTTTGGGCTATGGTTAGGGTTAGAGTATATTCAGAGTACCGGACGTATAACATATTTGTACGGTGTTTAGCAATTTTTACTACTGCGCATGCGTATGTCATACGTCTGGTACTCTGAATACGGGCCAGAGTTAGGCTAGGATTAGGATACGGCTATGGTTAGGCTATGGTTAGGGTTAGAATTAGGCTACGATTAGGGTTCCACTATGGCTAGGGTTATGCTATGCTATGGTTAGGGTTAGAGTTAGGCTATGATTAGGGTTGAGCTATGGTTAGGGTTATGCTATGGTCAGGGTTAGAGTTAGGCTATGATTAGGCTTATGCTATGGTTGGGGTTAGAGTTAGGCTATGATTAGGGTTGAGCTATGGTTAGAGTTATGCTATGGTTAGGGTTATGGTTAGGCTATGGTTAGGGTTATGCTATGGTCAGGGTTAGAGTTAGGCTATGATTAGGGTTATGCTATGGTTAGGGTTAGAGTTAGGCAATGATTAGGGTTGAGCTATGGTTAGGGTTATGCTATAGTTAGGGTTAGGGTTAGGCTATGATTAGGGTTGAGCTATGGTTAGGGTTAGAGTTAGGCTATGATTAGGGTTGAGCTATGATTAGAGTTGAGCCCTTTACGCCCTAGCTAGACTTCCAAGCCCCTCCCATTTTACATGGAAAAGTTATATGGTAGGGTTCTCCCTTCACAACTCTGCATTCGCGAGAGGAGCGGTTTGGCGGTATGATGGACGGGTCCGCAGCGGCGGTTTCCAAATGAATGAATTGAATTGCCAATCGCTATGCTTAACGATCCATTAATAACATTTGCGAACTAGCGCTATTTTCTAAATACAGACAGACGAAAATGAGCTTGTCTCTTTTTGGTAAACAGCATTTTCAAGGCGGCGACCGCATACCGTACATTACGGAGCATTGAAGACGTCACGTGACTACGATTGCAGAGGATAATAATGAATTCCAAGAATGTTGTCCATTTCCATTGCATTTTGCAGAGATGAGGCCTCACAGGATTATCTTCCATTATCTACTCTTCCCAGTTGTGTTTGTAGGAGCCCCGAGGGATTCATTCCAAGCCCACCTATTGATGTGACCAGATGACTCCGGGGAAAGTTTATGCTGCATACAAGACACATTACGCCTAAGGACATGATAAGCATTAATTAGCTACAATGTCAGCCAAGTTCGACCCCTTTATTAATAGGGAACAGATGTATATGTTCTCTGAAAATATTTTGGTGTATGTCCCGTGGAGCCAGCCAGTGAAACCATGTTTGCTTTGCAAATAGAATATTACATATGTATTCATTATTTATGTTTCTTTTGGTTCATAAGTCAAATTAGTTATTTTTTTAAATAATATTTTTGCATAATGTAGTTACTATAGTAGTTGTAGTTGTATTTCAGTATTTTTGCTACATATTGTTGGCTTTTGGTGATCTGCAATAAATGTTTAATGCTGAACTGTTTTTTTTTTCTTTTTAATGAACTCATCATGAATATTTTTCAACTAAAACCCCCTCTGCATGTCCTTGCTTACTCATCACAGACTGCATGCATACAGGTCTCAGAAGGGATTAAGGTTTTTAGCTACAATATTTTCTGGTTTTCTCAAACTTTAAAACCTACAAATAATCTGCCTGTCAGTAAATATTGTACTAGTTTTCCTTCCTATATAGAGAGGGGAGTGCAAGCCCCCTGTCACTGTCCTCTCTCGTGCTTACGCCGCCATAAGTCTGCCTTAAGTCCATCGGGGTAGATCCAGACCTAAGTTGTTCTTATGTTCGTTAGCGTATTTACGCTATCGTAAGTACTATGCTCTCTTCTCGCTCGTACGTACGTTTTCCTAACCCTATCATAACTTTTCCAAGCGTAAGTATGGATGTACGGAATGCATTGACCCATGTAACGGCCTAAGCCGGCGCACACTGTACGATTTAAATATCTCTTTCTGCCTGAAAAGCGGATTTCCGGGTGTCGTATGGATGACCCGTCCCTTCGTTCGTATTTACGCTGAAGTTACGTACGACCAGAGTTACGTGGCTTAACATCTGCCACGCGCATGCGTATTACATACAAATTGCCAATTTACGTCAGCGGCTAGTGTAAAAACGCTAGCGTACGTAGCTCAGGATCTGGCCCATCGTGCGGATCAGCGGTCTGTACAGCCAATGATCCGCACCAGTGTGGGAGCCGCCTCCCACACTGTACAATTAGCATGCTTACCCCCGCCCACTTTAGTGGGCGGAGAGGAAGCACTGCCCATTTTTTCGGAAATGGGCTTATACAGAACTAAGGCCCGTATTCACAATAACATATACGTCCGGTGTTTAAAGATTTTTACTACTGCGCATGCGTAGTCATTTTTTTACGCAATCTACGTATCTTTTTCTTACGTAGATTGCGTAAATGCGCTCTGAAAGCTATACGTTATACGTCCGGTACTCTGAATACAGGCCTAAGTTCCGTATGATACTTGTTACGCTATTGTTACTATGGTAACACTAGCGTAATATCTGAAGGGTGCATGCGCCCTCCAGTCAGATCAAGCCATTTACGCACCTTGCGTCTGGATCCGGCCCATACTTACGGTTTCCTATCGCTGATACTTGTTTGCTCAGAGCTGTTCATTAGCGGGCCAAATTCTTCCCTGCGCACCGGCCCGCTATTAAGGGCATGAGGTCTGATCCAGAACAACGCTTCGGAGCGAATTTACGCGTGGCGGAGACGTAAAATCGCGTATTTGTAAGTACTGCGCATGCGCACCATAGAAAATCCGCTCAATAGCGTAGCGTAATTGTGAACGTATGGGCCATTCACGTATGTGTCACGTAAATACTTACGTGTGGGCGTGCCAATTTTACGTGCGTCCAAAATACGTCTGAAATACGTGAAGTAGGCGGGTGGTTGTATTTAAAGTGTACTGTATGGGCGTGCTTAGCTGCGTAAATTCGTCTAGCCCATACGTACGGGTGTGTATGACTGCGGTTACGTTGGCAAAAGTTAAGGTAGGGTTTGGACAAAATACGTATGTTCAAGGGGTGTGCCGAGGGGAGTGTACGCGCATGAAAATACACTACGCGAATAAACGTACGGCAAACGTAGTTCTGGATCTACCCCCTGGTGAGTGATGAGTCCGTCCAATCCATGCAGAGAACTTGCGTGCAGACGTACAGACCTCTTTGTGTATGGAACATGCAGAGAGGTCTTTATCAGGTGTAATGTTACTATATGATATATAGCGGGGAATTTAAACAATATATATACACATGTATGTAGATGTATATTTTACACGCTTCCTAATACACGTTTATTCATATTAAGAGCTGTGTTTCCTTTACCTAATGCTGGCGGAGTCTCATAGTTGTACTCATGACTCAATGATCTTCAGCCCCGGTGAATGGCCGCCTGCCACACCTGTATCTGACATTCCCCCATAACAAGCTGCAGGATATAAGGTGACCCCTAACACGGGCTGTATGTGATGCATTGCTGACAAGTGGTAATGTGAGAATGTGAAAGCCCTGGAGCTTGAAATATACACAATGTATTACATTAGGATAACATCACTGGTACAAAGGGTCGGGGGCACTCTCTATGGTGAGAGGAAGATCCTTACATAGCAGCTGGTGGGGGATCATATTAACCCGCACATCGGTCAAAGTATACACTACAGCTGTTACCCTCCCAGGAGATGTCAGAGGACTGGAGGGAGGCGGGTTACATGTTCCTAAATCCCTAAAGGAAAAAACGGAGAAAGAACAAATAATGAAATATATATGTGTGTGTGTGTGTGCAAGACACAGTGCATAAGTGTAGACACGTGACCTCCGGATAGCGTTCAATTGCGACTTAGCCTCTACGTGACTATATGCGTGGTTCAGGAGCCGGATAGTATCTGTATATTACACTGGTTTAAACATTGTTTAATAATGCGTGTACCTCGATTACTATGAAAATGCAATGAAACCTTTAAAAATATAAAGGGCCGTATTCAGAGATCCGTCTCCCGATCAGTCCGCAAATATACGCACGAACGGAGCAAGGAACACCCACCAAAACCCCAGTCACTCCCCTTGCTAATCCGTGCTCTCAGAGACTTCAGCCTCCATACGCCAGATGTAACTTTCCGTGTGCAGCCCCGTGCATCTGTGTCCTCCATCCGTGTGTATCTTGATCATCGCGGCCACTTTCCTTCATTTAAATGCCCCCCCCTCGCCCATTTCTAATTAAATTCTCCCGTACGTATTTTTCCATCGCATATCCGGACGTATGTATCCATTGTGCATCGATTCACAGGTCTGTCCATAAGGCACTTTTGCGCGTATCATCAATGTCCGTTGAGTAAATAAAGTTACTATGCACGAGCAGTTGAAACGTATCTAAAATTACGCACGGAACTGGCCGGGAAAAGGGATTTCTGAATACGACCCGTGATTTTTAATGATTTTTTAAATTAATTATTGTCTATAAAAATGATGAATCACGTGAAAATACTCATAATGCAGCATTAATTACCGGCACATGGGCCTTGAATCGAATGTGAATCGTGGGGACTCATTTTCAGTAGAGATTCAGGCAAACGTTTAACAACGCAGACATTGCTGTTTGACTTAAATACATTTATTAACTATGTCTTTGTATTTTTGGACTATCAATTAATTATTTTAAGAAGTGAAATTAGAAAGAAAACATCTCTAGCTGTGCCATCAACAACACAAAAAAAGGAAAAATAAATTCTAAATAAGATACATGCAAAAAAACACCAAAAAACAGCAAAAAGGATGAATACATTTTTTTGTTAAAAAAAAATTCATTCTTACAAATGTAGCATTAATTACCAAATGTAATATTGGGCCAGATCCAGACTTAAGTTCACTTTAAGTATGATCTCGTAGCGTATTTACGCAATTGTAATTGTAATGTACTCCCCTCGGATGTAATTATGCACGTAATTTACTAGATTAAACCCTACCTTAACCTCTCTCTCTCTCTCTCTATTTAGCTCCACGAGACAAGGAGAGACTACACTTTCATACGGTAGATGTGGTTTTAGCAAGCTATGATTATACCTTGAGCCTCTGGCACCCTGCCCTCCTTTTCTTTTCCCCCTCTCCACACCTCCACTAGGTTTTCCTTGCCTTCCTCCCCCTCTGTTTGTCTTATGCAAATAGTTACCATTGTTTTCTCTCTCTCTCTCTCTCTCTCTCTCTCTCCTTATTTTTCTCTCTCTCCTCTCTCAGAGGAAAACAGGTGTAGAGTTACACCTGGGGAACACCATGCTGATTTGCAGAGGAGACTAATTGAATCTGCTGCAAATAGTACAAGCTGAGATATGATGTTTCCTACCTTTATCATCCTTAAAGTAAAGCTGATCAGTATCAGTATTTTCCCTTGTTTTCGCACCTATAAGGTAATTAAATCTAGATGTGAGACATTGATAAGGTGGTAGACCACTTTACGCTTCCAACCTGTCTTGCTAAAAGCACCAAATCATTAATACAGTGAACCTTACCTAACTTTAAAATCTGGCTTATCTAATGGCATGGGTTGCACGAGATCATTTTCCTGAATACTAATGTGAAGATTTTTAATTGTATTCAGAAATCAAGTCATGAAAGGAATCTAGTAATGATCTAGTAACGGACAAGATAAATCAGTATCAGCAGAACTGTGTGTGACCCTTATTATCAACAGGGGTGAAGTGGCCAAATGATTAAGCACAATTCCGTAGCATAAGGTAGTTACCCATTCCGAATGCCTGAGC
>WWET01003083.1:187467-199810 GCA_011038615.1 Limnodynastes dumerilii | reverse complement strand
TTTAATTGAATATAAAACAGAAAACTATCATTAAGCAGTCAAGTAGATCAGAAGGTGAAAAAGAAAAGTTTTTATCTTGGGAACGGAGAACAATATTACTGCTAATTTTCTTTCATTTTTAATTATATTTAGGAAACTAACTTTGCACAACTATTGTATTAACATTATATAGCACACTTATTTTCAAAACTTCCTAGTTTAATCGTTATCACTCTTAAATTATTAGTCAATATTATAAGGATAATGAAGAAAGAAATCACTGGTACCATATAAATCATATTGGCTATAATGCAATTCACTTCATCTATATCCACATCTTCCACTTGCAAGAATTTCAGGGCAACCAAAAAGGCATCCATAGAAAGCTGGTGTGTTCGTAGTAATAGATACCTAGAAAACAAAAAGAACATAAGACATGTCAATAAAACACACAGCATCGAATAAAAAGAAAAAGGTGTCTTTACATAAATCGTGTTTACACAATGGCATATACTTTCTAAGAAACATATGGAGGAGATTAGGATTTTTTATTAAAGGCAATGGGCTGGATCTAGACTTAAGAAGGAGCTTCAAATTAAGAGAGGAAAGTTACTCCTGGGCTAAACCATGTTGATTTCAGGGGGGAGTCATATTTCATCTGTTGCAAACAGTATTAGAGTTGAGAGGTGATGTTACATATCCCAAGTCTAAATAACAGTGTAAAAGTAAAACTGGTCACTATCTGTGTGCAGTAGTAAGCAATTCAAAGATATATTCATGCATGCAAAGTATACAATTAACTTGACTCCCCGAAATCAACATGGATTTGTCCAGGTGTAACCTTCCTCTGTTAATTACAAGATCCTTCTTAAGTCTGGATGCAGCCCATTGTGTATTATAATGAATTGTGTGTATATGTGGACACAGACAGTTGTTTGAGTTGCACACTTAGGATGTGGACCACAGGAGGGGGGGGGGGGAATGACTCATGCTTCCTATAGTTCTTTTTATACCCCAACATCTCCTTATGTGTATAAATAGTAAAAGCAATTTCAGAGAACAAGGATACACATTCCTACTTAATCTGTTTTCCTTATGACTTAGAAGTGATGTAAAAACACTTTAGCAGTAATGGGGCACATATACTGTAAGAATGCTTTTAGGTTAAGAATAAAGTCAGCCCAGAAGATAAAGATTTTTGTAAGGTTATTTTCAAATTGAGAATATATTTATTGTTGACATTAGGTGGTAAATAAGCAGAATAAGGTAAGGCTAAATTCCTAGTACCTACCTATATACAGATTACAGAGTGCAAGCTCAGAGGCTAGTCAGTATAACATTTATAGTATCATCACACTAGGTCAAGTGAGCATACACATTCACTTCAGTTAAAAGGGGAAATTACATAGGTTGGTGGAACACCTCTGCTAAAATTATTAAACAAGAATAGTACAACCTAATCTATATTCAATGTGAAACCTTAGGTCACAATTAAGGACCTACATGAAAGAGCTGCCAGTTCTTTCACCCACATGCCAAAAACACATCTAGATAAAACCCTCCAAACCATGCTACCAAATAGTTTCTGGTTACAGTTGATTAGAGAGGAGAAAATAAGGTCTCCAGCTTGCACTCAGTGGAGAAAAAATGACACGCTTGTTAGTTAGTTACTCTTAGAGGGGCATTGTGTTTAGAAGGGCATCTTGTAGGAGAGCAGGTATGCAAACATATAGACAATGTATAGTTGGGGTGTGCTCACACAACCGATCCTGATCCAGAATCCACCACAGCATTAGGTATGCACAGTTTACGGATAAACAGTTGCACAAACCACAGATTATGTCTAAATTCAGGGAGCTGCTGAAGGCTGACACTACAAACACATGCTGGAAATAAAACAGATGTTTAGCATAGAACTCCTCTATTTGCAATAACGCAGGCCTGGCCATCCTGTGGCTCTCCAGGGTACAAGTCCCAGCATGCTCTGACTGTATAGCCAAAGCTGATACCTGATAAAGCATGCTGGGATTCGTAGCTTCACAACACCTGGAGAGCCACAGGTTTGCCAGGCCTGAATACAGTCTTTTATGATGGAGCAAGAAAGGCAGAAAGAAATCCACCATGAAAGGAAATATAAAGATAGTGGCGAGGCAAGTTAGCCGAATTCACTCTAAATAGCAGGTACTTACACTTTCTTAAAAAGATTCCTGTATGTGATCATTTTCAACTTCTCCAGGATCAAGAAGATGCCACAACGGATGAAAAAAGTCTCGTGTTTGGTTAAAGCCTCTGTCAGTAGTAGCAGATTACCATCACTGAGAACATAAAGGACTGAATTACCATTCAAGCAATCATTTGGTAGGAAATCTTATTATACTAATACAACCTTTTGCTGAGCATATTAAAAAACACATTGGATATCAGAGAATGGAGGTACTTGGGGTTATCCAAGTGTAAGAATGCCCTGGTGGTCATTAAACGTGCCAGATTATGTACTTCACTATGTACAAATTTATATCACGGGGATGCTGGAGCCTTATGATTACTTGTACCAAGAAAGGGGCAACTGGCCCAATGCCTTAGGGAGTCCAGTCTTCCTTTACGTCCCCCTACTGTTGGTTGGCAAAAGCCTAATCCTTTTAACTGCTAACTAGCATTTGAGCGGAACTCAAAACATTTAACATATATATTTCTTTACACTGAAGCAGCACAGGTAGACATCATTATTAAGACGGACAAACTTCATTTAGCTCAACTGTGTAATCTGTCAATAAAGATTGACTCCATCGTTCTCTGACTAGGAGTCTGTTAGTTTAGAGGTTTAAAGGGAAAAATCCAGCATCTTAAACATGTTAACCTACACAAAGCATCACTTTAGTAAAATCACTTTCCAACCCTGCATTCAATAAAACCGCGATCATATAAAATTTAGCTATGACCAAAAGTAAGGTTCAAGGTTATTTGATTTTTAATCAACTATTACAATATATATAAATATACACACCATGGGCCTGATTCAGACTTAATAAGGTGTTTAAATTAAGAGAGGAAAGTTACTCCTGGGCTAAACAATGCTGATTGCAGGGGGTGAAGTTAATTGTATTTTTTGCATGCAAAGATATATCTTTGGATTGCTTACTGCACAGAGATACTGACCAGCTTTACTATCACACTGTTATTTCGACTTGGGATAGGAAACATCAGCTCTCAACTCTAATACTGATTGTAACAGATGAAATATGACTCCCCTGCAATCAACATGGTTTAGCCCAGGAGTAATTTTCCTCTCTTATTTTAAGCACCTTCTTAAGTCTGAACCAGGCCCCATATCACTATTAAAGAATTATGTACTTGTAATAATGAAAAACGTTAATGAAAATAATTGCATTATATTATAGTAAGTCATTGGAAACTTATACCCCGTTCAGATTACCAGCCCTGCAAATCCCCGGGGTTTTCAAACCCTGGGGATTTGCAGGGACACGCCGGGCAGCCCGTTCACACTGACAGCAGTGACCCAGGATTTCCCTGGTCACCGCTGTGCAGTGGAGCCGCGGGACCTAGCTTTCTCCGCAAACCCCTTCTTTTTAGCCGGGTCTAAGACCCGGCTAGAGAGAGCCGGGTTCGCGTTCAGAATGCCAGAAAAAGCCGGGGTTTTCATTAAACCCGGCTATTTCATGAAAACCCTGGCTTTTAGCTGGTAATCTGAACGGGGTATTACTTTCCTAGCTCCCTTACTGTATTTACGTTTATTTGATGCAAAACTTTTACTTTGCTTAGGTTTTCCCACTCCACTTTCTTCTCTTTATTCCTCTTGGTTAGGACACTACATCTCACACCCATCCCATCCCTCTCCCTTTGACCTGCTCTAGCCTCAACTGCAGGAAGCAACCAGACTTCTCATGTCTTCCCCTCAACTTCATCATTAACTTAGCTGTTCGACATCCCCTCTTATCCCCCCACATCAAGACTTGTAGCACCACTATCCTGAACCCTGCAACCATTACCACTTCACCCCCCCCCCCTCAACCTCCTAGCTCTCACCGAAAGAGAGATCTCCCCCACTGACACCACCTCACCTGCTGCTCTGACCTATGGAGGTCTCTCCTCCTCCCACTCTTTCAGAGCCGGTGACTGTCATGGTGACGGTATCTGTCTATTCCTCTTTTCCTACTGCACTTTCCGCACTATTCCCCCTGAGCCCTCCCTCATTTTCTCTTCCTTTGAGGTCCACTCCATCCACCTTTTCCATCCCCTAGATCTCCGGGTTGATGTCATTTACTGGCCCCCAAGTCCTTGCTCGCAGTTATTTGAGAACATTGTTGCATGGCTCACCCACTATCTCTCCTCTGATCTCCCCTTCCATTATCTTGGGTGACTTGATAACCTCTCCCACTCCAGCAATTCTAAACGTGTCTCTATTTCCTCATCCTTTGGCCTGACTCAATGGACCAACTCCCCTGCCCACAAACAGGGCCATTCCCTTGACCTTGTCTTCACCCACCACTGCACTTTGACTGACTTCTCCATCTCTCCTTTGCCTCTCTCTGACCACCACCTCCTGTCCTTCTCCATCTCCTCTCCCCCCCCAAACGCATCCTCACCAGACTGAACATCAGCAGACTAAACATCCCTATCTTTTCCTCCTCCCTTGACGACCTCCTCTCCACCCTTTCCATCTCCATCCAAGCTGCATACCTCTACAATATCACCCTCTCCTCTGCCTGTCCCCTTTCCTCCCATTGCCACTTTAACCCCCAGCTACAGCACTCTCAGTTCATGCGTTTCCTCAAACAATGCTCCCGCACCACTGAGCACATTTGGGGAAAATCTCGCTGCCTTGCTGACGTCCTTCACTTTAAATTCATCCTCTTCTCTTACTGCTCCGGCCTTGCGCAAGCCAAGCAAATTTTCTTCAAATCTTTCATCATCTCCCAAGCATCCAACCCCCGTCACCTCTTTGTCACCTTCCATCCAACCCTCTATCTACACTTCCAACTTTGCCTCCTACTCCTCATCCAAAATTATCTCTATCAGAAATGACATCTCCTCCTCTGGCTTCTCCAAACCCCCCCTCCACTCCCATTTAGTATGGTAGCTCATGTGAGCAGGACCCTCCATCCTAGTGTTGTACCACTTCCCCCTCACCTTCTACCCTTTTGTCCCCCTTTGCTATTCTTTTCCCCCCATCCCCACCTGGTGGCTCCCTCTCAGCCTCTCACTGCACTCTATACCCTCCTCCCTGATTTGCCAAGCTTGACACCTCGCATTTTGCCTTGCGTTTTGTGCTTGCCTCACTTTATTGTATTTTTTTTATATTTTTATATTTATATTTTATTTTATTATGTACTATGCTATCCATCCCTACCCTGTATGTCGGTCTGTCCTGTATTTTGTTGTATTTTGTATGGACACCTTGTGGCGCTTTATGAATAAATAAAAATAATAATAATAATAATAATAAACTATCTCACAATGGAACTGTCATTTTGTATGGTAAAAGTGCTCATGCTTTGTATGATCCAGTCATACAGCAGTGTTAGTAGCAGAACTGTCGCTAGTGGCTGAGAGTCTCATCTACAGTTGTTGTTTTTTTTTCTTTTTTAATATATGCAAATGTTTTGGAACACTGTGCATGCTCAAAAAATAAATGTACAAAAATGTGTGTGATAAGGAGTTGTCCACAATCTGGATTCACACCACCTTACATTTCAAGGGCAATGTTGGGTCAGGGCATGTATTTTCATAGGCCTTAACTGTACTGACTGGCACCAGCCCGACCCTTGTGCAAACACATTAACACACCTTACTACAAATATCTTTAAAATAAAAGTCAGAGAATTAGTTACATACATCTGCAGATATATGATAAGCCACCAGCCACGGCTTCTCTATTTTGGTGGTCCTAACTCTAAAACTGTCTGAATCACAACTATGGGTCATATATCATGTATTTTTAAATTGAGAGCTCACCACCAGCAGAGGTCCCCAAGTCTATATAGTGTGTGTGTGGACTGCAACCGGTGTGTATGTATGTAAAAGAACCTGTAATGCATAATACCTGACAGCCTTTGTAACTTCTGCAAACTGCATCAAATCATATTTTTTCAGCAGCTGAATGGTTGGCATGTGACCCTAACAATAAGCAGAGAGAAATATCAAAACAACAATATCAGCATTACACAAAACATAATATACACACTATCTATCTAACTAGAGACAGATATACACACATAGGGGTAGATCCAGAGCTAGATACAACAGTGAATTTACGCAAGGCATTTGCATAATTTCACAGTCTGGGAACAACTGTGCGGAAGATGTTCCTTAGCGCAAGTATTATTGTATATGTTACGTACAACAGTACTTACGGGGAAGAGGCAGAGCCTTCCCTTACGATGGCTCTATCCCTACCATATTGCCATTTAAATGAAGGCTATGGGGCGGGGGATATATTTAGGGTAGTAATCTGGACACGTAAGTAATCTAGACACCCCATACAACATTTGTATAAAATCACTGATCATGTATTTCTTTAGAGATTCTGTTGGGGAACCAATAGCTTTATTGTTTCACACGTTTATAAATGTATAAAACACAGATAATGATTCAATTTATGGTCCAAAGCAGGGCTCGAGGGGGTATATATACGGAGGTATGCTATACCGTCATTTCTCTCACTAATTTAATTATAAATCTGTAAATCTCCAATCACTTCTATTATTTCTACATTTTCATAACGCAACCTTTAAATGTCCACACCACCACTTCTAATTGCCACTTCAACCATTGGTCCAAAGACTAAAAAAATAAAATGATTCCCCTATACCCTATTACATAACATGGACACATGATTTAGACAATAATACTCTTAGGCAAATTACATCTACTAACTAATATGTCTAAATCTGGGATGCCCAACTTGGCCCTTGTGATCTACATGATATCCATGTTATTTAGATCTCCTCCAAGAATTACAAGTGAAATATTTTCTACATACTCTTTAAAAAATGTATCCTAGACTAGACCTGTGTTCCAACAAAAAAACACAGACCACTGGTAGATTACACAGATCGAGTTTGGCCACTTCTAGTCTAAATGGAAAACCTTCTATGCAAACTAAATATCTTGTATATTACAAGAGTAACTGTTAAATACCATTAATCAAGCACAGTTGGTACACTCACCAACAGCATCTTTACTGGCAACAAGTATATGAGAATCATCCTTTTATTTTTCTGACAGGAACGGTGACAGTTCTTAAAGGCAAATGATAGGTATTCCTCAGCTAGTAAAATGAAAGGAAACAGATACGTTAAAAGGATTACAAATGATGGTACGGAGTCCCTATTCACCCCCACAAGATCTCTTCTTCAGTATCAGACATGAGGCGGGCAATTACCTTTATTTATGGTGGAAATGATCTAGCTTGGCATAGTTATTTAGTAGAATTATGGATATTACTAAAGAAAACAGGTTGGCCTAGAATTGCCAGACAGTTCTGTGATTTGGCTGCTGTAACTTTCCCATATGGGAAACACGGTTTACAAGTCACTGATAAAGCACCTTGCTAATCCAGATTTTATCTTGAAATGGAAGAATTGCCTTCTCAGCATAAGATAAATTTACTACAGTATAACTGCTCTGGTGGACCTGATTCTACTTAAAGCAGCACCCCCAACCAAGATAATACATAGAGCTTATTGAGGTGCACAAGCCTACACCTATCCCCTCTAGAGGGAGGTCAATTTAGTTAAGTTACTCAACCTAGGAGGCCAACCGATATCAGAATGGAGGCAGCCCTCCCTTCCCGAATCTCCCTTTGACGTTACTCCAACCAGTGTTTGCCTCCTCTTCTGCACCTTGCTCTCTTAATCCTTGGGGCTTTGCTACACTAATGTTATGTGTTATGCATTCTGTTATATTAATAATATACTTCTCAGATCAGGATAAAGCACTAGATTTTTTTTTTTGCATTCTCATGACAACTTTGTATTTAACTAGCCTACATAGATATAAAGGTCCGTATTCACAGGTAAGAATGAGTTAGGTGAGGCCATAACTGTACCTAACTCACCCCCCGTTTTTAGGATCCTTATGGCACTTAAGAGTGCCATAGACCGTCCTTAAGTAACTGTGCATATTTTCAATCTTGAGAAGGAAAATACACACGAGATCCCTTCCCCATGCCCTCCCCGGCTAATTTAAATCCCTCTCTACACCCTCTTCATTAAAAAAAATAACCGCACAAAGTCAATCTACGTACCAAAAGGGTATGTAGATTGCATAAATGACCTACCACACATGTGTAGCAAGTCATTTCTTAAAAGACCGCACTTAAAAAGCAGGAGCTTTTTAGGTGTTAATCCACTCCAACATGTCTTTGAAGTTCTGTACATGCATCTTTTTTAAAATGCCAAACTATTACAACATGAAGATAAATTACAACACATTAAATACCACAGTGACTGATAAAGCATATTATTACTGGTGAAAAAATACATGCTTGTAAGTAATATTGTAGTTTCACATTTCACGAAGTCACACATGCTGATGATCTCATTGCATGGCTAGACTTTTGGACACAGTCAGTTGTTGTCTCCGATAAGGGAACCCTCCACCATCCCCAGCAACAGAGCTAGTAATAGTGACCAGCTTTGCCATTACAAAATAAAACATGCACATATTTTATAGTGTGTGATATGCATTTCATAAGACATGCAGTTAACACTAACTATAGGAATAATTCTAATCCCCACAGACAATAGACTGAGGTGGGGTGGGGGAGTTCTACTGGCCAAGTCTTCTGACTTTTTAATATTCCTGTTCAATGTTGTTTAAGTTGCTATACCATAATCTCACTCTTAGGATCTGGCTCTGTCTTGTCTGTTACTTATCAATGGATAAGATCATGCTGTCTGCAGGACTACAAAGCGCTCAGAAGAGTTACTATTCTATTTTGTGCCTTTCTATCTACTAATGACTCTACCAACAGCAGTACCGCAACCCCCTCCTGCATTGAGAATGCACGCTCCTACATCTCCCTGCACTCTAAACCATCCCCACCTAAGGCAAGTTACTGTCCATGTAGTATTTTGGATCATTCCTTATTTCACCCATATCCTTAGCTCCTCCCTCATCTTCTTCCTTTCTCTTTCTGAATAAAATATCATAAAAACCATCTTCTCTGGTTTCTTTTAATTTAGTTAATCTCCGCTGTAAACCACAAGCATTGTTCCCAATTCTAGATTCAACAAGAAGATACTACTTCGTACCTGATTGTTTGTAAACCTTTTTTTTTTGTATGGTTTTCAATACAAACGATAATGTACTAGAATTGGTGATTGAAAAACAGTAAAATAATCTTTGACAGACTATTCCATACCTTTTTTGAAATCACTGTCAAACATAGCATTACGCCCTACATAGTATTTGTAGGTGACCCTTTGTGACATAGCATATTCGTCTTTAAAATTGGAGCTCTCAATAGCTCTGATTAAAGGTTTGCATAAGTGAAGTTTGTTGATCTACAAGTAAAAGTAAAAAAATGTAATTAGTTTTTTTTTTAGTTAACATTTTTATCTAGCACATGCACATACACATTACACAGTACTTTACAGAGAGATTTTTAGTCCTTGTCAAAGTAGAAGTCACAGTTAAATGGTGTCTGCATTTTATCTCACAGTTTAGAACTATTTATGGATAACAAGTTGTAGACATTGGGCCTGATCCAGAACAGCGCTTCTGAGCGAATTTACGCATGGCGGAGACGTAAAATCGCCTATTTGTAAGTACTACACATGCGCACCATAGAAAATACGCTCATTAGCGTAGCGTAATTGTGAACGTATGGGCCATTCACGAATGTGTCACGTAAATACTTACGTGTGGGCGTGCCAATTTTACGTTACTCCAAAATACGTCTGAAATACGTTAAGTAGGCGGGGGGTTGTATTTAAAGTGTACAGTATGGGCGTGCTTAGCTGCGTAAATTCGTGTTGCCCATACGTGCGTATGCGTATGACTGCGGTTACGGTGGCAAAAGTTAAGGTAGGGTTTGGAAAGCGTATCTTGACAAAATACATACGTTCAAGGGGTGTGCCGAGTGGAGTGTAACAAATTTACGCAAATGAAAATACGCTACACGAATTAGCGTACGGCAAACGTAGTTCTAGATCTACCCCAGTATGCTAAAACAGAAATTTATATGAATTAAAATATTGGATAGGTGAAGTGAACGAAAGCAGTAACAAAAGAATTGACAATAACATGAACGTCTAAAAGAAAACCTGCAAGGGTAAGAATAACTGGGAGCATACCTTAAAATAAATCTTAAAAAGCTGATTGACGAGAAACAACATGCCCCACTTTTTCGAGTCATCGAATGCAGCACGCCTATTGTTAAAAGCAAATAGGTTACAAAGTATATATGATTGCACATGTCTAAAGTAGAGACAGAAAGGGTTCCTTAGGTTATAGGTGGAGAGTGAGAATGGTCTCTATTAGACCATTCCAAGGGCCAGATTTACTAAGCTGTAGGTTTGGAAAAGTGGAGATGTTGCCCATAGCAACCAATCAAATTCCAGCTGACATCCTCTAGTATGTAATAGGATAGATAGAGCTAGAATCTGATTGGTTGCTATGTGCAACCTCTCCACTTTTCCAAACCCACAGCTTAGTAAATCTGGCACCATGTCTTCAGAGCCTCCAGCCTGCAATAAGGCTGCTTAGTATTTGCACCTGTGGGAAGGTGTTTTATAGTTGTCAACGCCAATTGTGGCAAGAGGCCTTAATGTAAAGACACAAAACATATTCTGAACTGTGTTTTGTTTCTTCTATGTTAGTAAGTTCTGCAAAGGTAGGAAGGGACTCCTTTGTGTATTAGATTTCAGATTAATTTTCAGGTTTCATTTTCCCTATGTAAATAAAACTAGCTGAGGATAATTGCACCTTGTGTCAGTAAGCCTGATGTAAAAATTAATGAAAAACTAAACATAACAAACGTATCTATCAATTCTGCGTAATCTGAAATCCTGCTGCATCTTAAATTTAGTACTGATGAAGGAAGGACTCCGCCGTCTCTTACAAAGTTACACCAGCACACCCCAACTTTAACATGTCTGTTCCATCTCCACGTCAATTGAGGTGGTGTGGAAATGTGGATTGTACGTAAGTACTGCCACGCCCCGCAGTCAGAATGACTACCAGGAGAGATCTAGATGCAGAATTACATCCTGGTACCAGCGGCCTAGTGATCGGAAAACACCTTTGCGTAATTCAGGATCTGGTCCTATGTTACCAGTGATTATTAGCTGTTGGGTGGTATTGAGATGTGGGCTGTTATATGTAGATATACTCACGTATCACTTGCACACACTCTAAAGCAGCTCATCAGCAGCTCAGCAGCTTTTTCTAACATGTCTCCAATTTTTCCTTTGCCTTTTTTAACCAGTTGCTGGTCAGCCTAAATAAAGAAATACGTTTTTTAGAACAAAATGTAAAATGATTACAAAATCGGTTGTTTGATGAAATATAGCACAAATACAAGGGTTAGCATCATTGGAGCATAGACTACCCAGGGGACAACCATGAGGAGTGTACCAGTGCACCCATACAAGTATTCTGAATATATTTTCAGCATTAACATAGTTGTCAATAAATTATGTTGATGACATCAGACTACAGTAATTTATATACATATTACTTACGCTATTGGCAAAATTCCGTAAATCCAGAGTAATAGCATACATAACAGGCAAGGCCCTAAAATATTAGAACTGAATTAGTTTGTACAGTTTACATTTAGTGTAAGTGGAAAACAATTGATACTATTTTGTCACAACTAAAATTACCAGATTTCACACAAAATACGGCACAATAGTTACAAAACTGTGTAACAGTTTCTACAAAAATGGTAGGCTTACAGGCCAAGTATAGAGTAGCAGTGATGGGCAACTGAACACACAATGTACCGGATCCAGAAGACATCCACATTCAGCCACAGGGAATGCGCATGCTGCAGACTTCTAGAACAGATATCGGCCCACCCCCTGCTGGGAACAATAATCGTCCTAGTGTATGCCCAGCTTAAGTTATGAATACGATCCATAGTGCGTAAAGCACCAGAATTTTGCAACAGCACATGCATGCACAGCAAACTTAAGGATCCAGTGCATGTGGCATGTAGGGGGATTTATCAGTATTTTACAGTAATGGGGCTGGATCCAGACCTTGTTAAGTGCATGAACTTAGTTACACCTGGGCTAAACCATGTTGATTTCAGGTGAGTCATATTTCATCTGCTCCAAACAGTATTAGAGTTGAGAGGTGATGTTTCCTATCCCAAGTCTACATAACTGTGTGA
>WWET01003083.1:170470-186573 GCA_011038615.1 Limnodynastes dumerilii | reverse complement strand
CACACACACTGTATACATATCTCAAATTTGTACATTTAATATACTATTTATTAGTACAAGCATAGAAGCATAAAAGGATATTGAACGACAACTGTTTGACATTTATAAGCCTCCACGAAATCATGGTTGGAAACAGCATATGTACACCTAGAAATTAAAGAAAAGGTTTGTTTATAGGGTGTCAGAATAATCCAGAATAACACATGTTTATAAAGCAAAGGTCACTGTGACATATACATGATTCGCTAGAACATATCCCCTGACAAACCTCATAAGACAGGAACATAATTAACAAACACTGCCCTGGTAATTGGCATAAAGGATACATTAAGCATGCTTAATATATTGAATAATTGTGGTGGGAACATATATTGCTCGGTAATCATGGAAAACAGTCATTTCTGGGGGACAAGCTTCACGATTATCAAACAATTTATGGCAAGCTTAAGGCAACATGACAACCACATAGATGTCATAAGTGCTTCACATATTACATGCATTCTTGTGTGTACTTAAATGTTTGCCACTAATTAAAATGTATAATGTTATGATTGTTTATTAGGTTTATGTGTTTAATTGAACCACAGAGTTTGCTGTATCTTACAATAAACAATGATGATTTGTTACCCATTACAAATCACTGGCAAATAGTTGCACTATAATAATATTTATGTATATTTATGTACAATTTAGGTTGTGTATTTGCGGTCTTTCAGACTGCATATGCGCAATCTACGTAACGAAAATTTACGTAGATTACGTGAAAAAACGTGAAAAAGATACTGCGCGAGCGCAGTATCAAATATCGGGAACTATATATGCAATAAGTCAGGTGTTGTCAATCCGGCCATTAGTTATCAACAGTTATAGAAATAGAACGAGTTAAAGCAAATAAAACTATTAATTAGAAAATACTTTGCTATTAAATATCTGACAGCTATTCCCTTTGATTGATCCTGAGGAGAAAATGGCTGTGTCACTGAATCTTTAGCACAAGACAAATTATTTGGGTGAATTGAGTAATAGTGGATGTACAAACAAAAAGGAGAGCCAGTCATTTTGTTGCCTATGCAAAGTATTCAAAAGAGAGTTTTATATGGTATGAAGCAGATAACTGGAGGATAATTACACAGTAAGAAGGCAACTGGTAAATTTTAGGTGAATATATTGGTTTGCAGCTAATAGACCTTTGGTGTAAATTACCTACAATACTTGACTACTAACCTTAAATGGGCTGCAAACATTTCATCATATGGAGGCTCCAGCATCTGCTGACACTTTTCTTCCGGAGTAGATAACTAAACAATACATATCATGGATTGTTATGCAGTAATACAATATATGTCATTTATTCACCATCAATCAATGAATTTAAAGAATTATGTTGTGCACAGTTTCTGAATTTCTTGTATTACAACAAAGTCTGTATTTTTATTTTAGTCAGACTTATAAGTAATAAAAGCCTACAAAACAGGTCTGCAGCAGAACAGGGGTGATCGTTTAAAATGGAATAATATTTTTCATTTTTCAAGCATTTAATAAAGTCCAGTTAGTTTGCAAAAGAAGGACTTAACAACGTAACCTCATTTGTGACCCAAATACAATTACAGTGAAAACCTGCTTACAAAAAAGCTACAGTATTGGTATGGTAGAGGATAATACATAGTGGTTATATAGGTCCTGTAATATTTAATATAATGTTTATTTTGTGTGT
The DNA here is from genome assembly GCA_011038615.1 of Limnodynastes dumerilii. Lineage (NCBI taxonomy): Eukaryota > Metazoa > Chordata > Amphibia > Anura > Limnodynastidae > Limnodynastes > Limnodynastes dumerilii. The sequence goes on along the minus strand of WWET01003083.1, from coordinate 184,859 downwards.
CACAATGTTAAAACTAGAAAACATAGGGCCGGATTCACACTTAAGAAGTTCCGGCTTCTTAAGTGCGGAATTTCCCAAAATAAACTACTACACATTTATGTAATCTACGTACCAGTTACCATTAAAGAGCGCACAGAGTAGTTTAGTCAGAAGGAGGCGTGCTAATGCTGCCTCGGGGTGGTTTTAGGTAGAAGTGGGAGGGATTTAGATTAGCCGGGGAGGGTTTCTCAGTGCGTATATTCCTGCTTAAGAAGGAAAATACGCACTGTTACTAAAGGAAGCCCCATGGCACTCTCAAGTGCCATAAGGTTCCTAAAAACAGGGGGCATGTTAGAGACAGAACAGGTGAGTTAGGTGTGGATCTGTCCACACCTAACTCACTCTGAAGTGTCAATATGGTCCACAATTCCAAGATGATATGGTCTAATGTTGAAAATAAAGAGAATCCAGTAGTCACAGTAAATCATGTAAGTGTAAATTAAGAATACAGCCACAAATAATAAAAAACATGTCCACATCTTAATGTAGTCACAAATATTTTTGCCGCACCAAAATCAATTTGGAAGTGGACAAAACCTATTGAATACAGGGTGTGACAACAACAAACAACTAATACAAAAGACAAGGAGTTGAACCTCATAGTAAGGATCCCAGTAATCGTTTTTGTAGACCATTATGCCTTCACTCAATATATTAAATTCCTCCAGATACAAATGTTAATCATAAAACTCCACATCTTAATGTAGAAGTGATGGGCAAACAAAACTTGGCTTGACACATCCCAAGAACCAAGTCACCATGGCATCGATAAATTTAGGCCCAAATCACGGGTGATTATGGTTCCGCTGGGTGCACTTCTGATAACACTCGGTGGTGGTAGGCCAAGCAATGTCTGTGGTTTACATTTTTGCATATCCAATTTAGAACTACATTATTGAACTATATCTATATATGTGTGTTCCCTGTAGAAAGTTGCACATTACAACTAAATCTTTGGTTAATTAAAGGATGCACTCAATTGTTTACCTATTCAAGTCTTGGGGCCAGATTTACTAAGCTGCGGATTTGAAAAAGTGGAGATGTTGCCCATGACAGCAAATCAGATTTTTGCTCTAACTTTTCTATTACATACTAGAAAATGTCAGCTAGAATCAAATTGGTTGCTATGGGCAACATTTTTACTTTTCCAAACCTGCAGCTTAGTAACTGGCACGTGGAGTGATTCAGAGTTGTCTCTGTTGTATTGTTGACTGTAGGAGTGCAACACAACAAGTAATGATATAGAGTTGGACAGGTGTGTGTGTATGCATGTATGTATGTATGTATATATAGATATATATATAAAACACACAATGGAGGTTTTTCTTAAAATGACTATCGCGCCAATCACACAAATTTTATTAGCTGTGGAAATAAAACAAAAAGGAGAAAATAAATGGAAAAAAACCTATGAGCTCATTATATATTTACTGGAGTTTGCAATGATTATAATTATGAAATTTCCTACCTGTAATCTAGGGTTCGCAATGTGAGCGTGTCGAAATGACACCAGATCTGAAAAACTGAACCCATTTTTGGATTCAATAGCCTCTGATACCTATATAAAGGCACAAAACAAATCAGTAACAGTTTTTTCATTATTTAACTTTGATTATTCGTTTTCACAGCACAAATGTCATTTTGGTGGTGTTTTACATAAATTTTATACATATACTAGAACATCATACAACATTTATAGTCATTTAGTGGAATGTAAGGTATTGCTTATGTTTTGCATTTAACCTCAAGTATTAATATTTTTAAATTTACAATGTGTCAAGTTCACAGAAATAGTCAATAATCACGTTACCTGTTGTAAATATTGATTGATAGTAATGTGTGCCATGTTTCCTCAAAGGAAACTTCTTGAGACCCTGTTACAAAGAAAAAAAACCCAGAAAATAGCAGCTAAGCAAATCTGTTAATCACACAGAAATTACAAATGGCTATAATAATATATAGAAAAGAAAGATTATTTATGGGGGCTCTATGGTTTGGTAGACACTCTCCTGACTCAACAAGAGCTTTGACTTTTTCATTTACAGCTGACAGTAAGTTACAAGAAAGATCTGCAGCACCATTTTTGTGTTGCTTAAACATTATAAGTATGAACTGTTTGTACCGCTCTGTATTTTGATATATAGTACACATGCTCATAATTTCCTTAAATTGCCTGGTCTATCCTACTTCTTTCGTTTTTTAGATTAACTAAAGAAACATGTATTGTAGTTTATTCGGCTCTATTTTATGATCTTCACTTTCAACTGACACTCTGTAGCATGCTGGCATTAGGTGTATACCACACATTCCCAATGTCTATCTAATGTACTACTATAGAGTTCTTATAAGGCATTTCAGTGTTTTTAAATAGAATATCTTGTGCTTTGAAGGAGTATGCATAACACGTCTTCTAGACATTGAAATAATTGAAGTCTCTCTTTTCATACGAACTGCCATATCTTAAATTCCTTATTATCTATAGTAATGGTATATTGACATCTACCATATAAGACTGATGTGAAGGGACAACTATTTTACAGTATTTCAATGAATGAATTTGACTGCTTAAAATTAACAGTGATTCATACCTGAATCATGTAAATTGTTGCCTATGCATAAATTTAATCCTCGTATTTATTTAACTTTATTTGGAAAGATGCAATAGCTACTATACAGTCTAACTGGAATTTTTTTTTCTATACAGTCTATCTGGAATTTTTTTTTTAAACCTTAGAGTAGTCTAAGCAGAAATACTCTGCTTAGACTACTCTAAGGTTTAAAAAAAAATTCCAGATGGCAGGTCACCATGGCAAACAGAAATTTGGACCTGGCTCTCAGAGTTATGAGAATTGGCCATTATCTTGTGCCAGTATATGGGGAGGGGCACTGCTTCAACAGTTAGCAGTGCAGCTGAAACACAGACATTGCCTGGCCTATAGCAGCTAGTAACAATCTATGGCTGAGCGACATACAATAACAAACATGTTTCTATACACAAGCACTGTGGTACGGTCAAACAACAGATAGCTCTCTGTGAGGAGTATAAATGCCGTTCATATAAAAGTCAAAACTCACAATTTTTGTTGTTTTCATGCATAATGATGGTCCACTAATAAATGTAATAAAATATAATAAATAAAATAATATAATAAAAAGAGCATTCATTTTTTATATTAATTATGATACATGTATATTAGGCGCTTTTAAAATTTTCACAGCCTATAGCTTAACTTATTTATGGTATTGACCAAAGAGAATAGGCCATTACAGAAATGGGAAGGGTCTTTTTTCATATGTCAACCATCGGTACACTGGTGTTTTTAGCTTTGATAAAGACTGATACAGTCAAAACACATTGGTTAGACATTACTATTGTATTTTAATATTATTAACCTCGGAAGCTAGCCAAATGAAGGTTCTACCTAAAACAAGGTACTCACATTATAGCAATCCTGAAAGGTTATTTTATTATTGAAATGCATTTTTACATTTCTTTTTTTAATTGTCTATGATACTTTGTGCGTATCTTCAAATAAAATATGTGTTTTTACACTATTGGCCATGTCATCTGTTTCTGTTCCCTTCCTCTATTTCCTATCACCATGTAAAGGGAGCAGAGGCTTAAATACACTATACAAGAAAGGAAGAGGACTTTGACAGGAGAGAGGCAGCACATGGGACACCCTTAACAGTCACTCATAAAAAAGGGACATAACCTAAGTGGACACGAGGACGTGGAGGAGTTCATTGTTGTTCATATTAAACAGAAATACCTACATCTTGGAACGCCATCACCTCTAAGTGGACCATTGTTATGCGTGAAAAGAGCAAAAACTGTGAGCTATAAATTTGACTTTTACATGATCTGCCCCTATACTCCTCATGGAGAGCTATCTGCTATTTGACCATACCCCAGAACTTGTGTATAGATACTTGTTTGTCTTTGCAGTTCTATAGTTTTAGTTTTGGATATCCCTACTGTATTGGTATACAAGCTGCTAAACGGAAGAGAGGTTATTCTATACCCATGTTTTTTTTTGCATGTGTCCCATGGCAGCATGCACTAACTGTAAGCTGCTGACAGCGCATACGGCCAGTGAAATCAGGCACTTGTAAACTGAGATAAATAAAAATGCAAGGTAAGGTTAATTAGTGCAAGGGGCTGCTGAGAGCTTTATTATTGGGCATATATAGCCCTATCGTGTGTGTGTGTATGAGATAGATAGATAGATAGATAGATAGATAGATAGATAGATAGATAGATAGATATATATATATACATACACATACATATATACACACACGGTGCATATCTAGCTACCCTTGTCCCACATCCTAAAAGTGATGGAATATATAGTGCGTTACAGTACAAAAGAATGAATTAGGCAGGTGCTCTTAACCATACTCAGACTATACAAATACTGTATATTAATCCAGGCCTGTCATTCTCTAGCGTTGACTAGAACGTATGCTGACTACCAACTACAAAAACAAAGAATGGTGTTGTTCGTTTAGACTCACCACCACAACAACCATGCATGCGCCAAGAATTAACGTCGCAGACAATTTCTGATGACGTAAGGCTTAGAGAGGAGAGAAACTTGTCACTGAAAGGCGCATGCGCTGTGAACCTTCGCGTCATTAGTAATGTCTAGCGACGCGAAACTGTCTGGCGCATGCGCGGTCCTTGTATGGTGAGTCTTCGAATGTTGCTAATATTCGGTCCCGGGCTTACCGGAGAGAGAGAGAGAAAAAAAGATAGAGGTCGTCAGTAATCATAGCTCACCGGGGATACCGAGATAGTCCACTACTATTGTTATTTTTGTTGTAGGGAGCTTAGTTACCACAACATGAGGCCTGGAATACAATAATACTTATAAGTGCGTTTTCCAATTTGTCATAATATGTTATAGAATAGATGTCAGCAATATAGAATACACAGGGCTGACACTAGTAAGACATGGTAGTACGGAGAGTATCTGCTGCTTTGCTGACTTCTCCTTTGTAATGTAAGTGATATTAATGTATGTAAACTTAGGTATCCCTGCCAAGTGTAACTTGTTTTGGCATTAGTCATTCTTCTAATCACTGGTTCATTGCAAATTAACATTTTATTTTTTAGTATATTGTTAAAATCTTTACATTGCAAATTTTTATACTTTCCTAGTTACTTTTGTTATCTTCTTTATTCTTATTTAATGTTTTATTGTTTATGATCTGGCAATTTAAAAATTTAAACCATTGTTTTTTTTTTAAAAGTAAAAAGTCTTCAGAAACTAGTTCTCCAATATCTCCATCTCTATATTCTTCCTGCTTAGTAGTAGTATTAAATCGCCCTTTCCTCATGGTTATCTGTTTTAGAGACTGTCATTTCCCCATGTGGTTTTTATGTCTCGCTTAAATACTTAAGCTTTTAGCTAACTTGTTGGCTCCTGTTGTAGCTCACATGTTCTCATGCTTTTTGTAAATTCCAATATATTTTAATGGTGCACTACAGTTGTCAAAAACAATTTTTCATCTTTTGTATTTTGTCTAATTAGAATTTATGCTAGGGGTGGTTAACCTCTATTATCAGTGTTGTGTTTTAAAATGATCTGAGTCTGTGTGGTTATATTTGCACTTTGAACAGGATTTGATATTAACTCTATTAACAGTGTCTTTGTTGTTGTAAATAAATATTATGTATCCTAAGCAGAAGATTTTGCAGCCACAATGGTTTTGGCTGTTGCCCTGAACAATTAGAATGAATGAAACAATTCTTTGCGAAGCTAGGTATTGTTTTGAGTTGAATTTATTTTCATATTGATTATAATACTTAAATTGGTTTCACAAGTTATTGGACAGCATACTAGATTACTTGGATTATTTATCTCCTTTACAAACTTGTACTACATTAGCAAAACGACTGATAATATGAAGTCATCCATTTCCGCTATTAGTGATTCTGTGATATTAAAAGAATATGTTGAAATAAAGTATGCCAAATATTTGGCAGCCAAGTTTTATGCATATTCCTTTGTTTCATCCTCCTACTGCTATTACAATTTATGTTGTAGAGATATATCTTTGTATTTATACAGTTTAGAAGTTCTCTCTCTGCAGGCTCTTTATAGTTCCTCTTATATTGTCCTTTCTGTTGTCATTTTCATATGCATAAAACTGATCCAGTAATCAGTGTTGTTGAGAGATTGCTAAGCCTTCATATTATGATACTGTGGTCTTCAAGGTTCAGAGCCTTATGCTGTTTTGTTAGTGTTTCTAATCATTTTTTTTGTTTCTTTTAGACCACTTCAGATATCAAATGAGTAGTTGATGGTAATTGCCTACTTGGAATTCTATTCTTTCTGCTGCTCTGCTTATCTCTGCCATGGAGCAAGACGCTCAGAGAAAAGCTAACTTTTCAACACTGGTTGGCCATACCAATGGATTAACTAAATCCTCATCATTAGCTTCCAAACCTGCAGCTTCACGAAAACTGATTATCAAAAATTTTAAAGGTAGGTTTCTGGGTCAAATAGACCTGAAAACTACTCTATATGGTTTATTTGTTTGTAATTTATGCAGTCTTATAAATACATGGTAATAAATCTTGTGTCTTGTGTTTTATTTTACTTGCTGGTAGTAATATCCATGAAATGGGGCCGTATTTACACCTAAGAGTGAGTTAGGTGCGGACAGATCCAACTCACCTGTCCTGCCCTTAAACCGCTATTACGCACGGACATTGTGTCCCCCACCCTCCCTCCCTGGGTAATCTGAATCCCTCCCTGGGTAATCTGAATCCCTCCCTGGGTAATCTGAATCCCTCCCTGGGTAATCTGAATCCCTCCCTGGGTAATCTCTCCACTCTCCCACTTCTACCTAAACAGTCCCCAAGGCGGTTTAAGGCCGCCTTTTTCTTTATAAACTACTCCGTGTGGTCTTTAAAGACTGAACGGAGGCAATCTATGTACCTAAGTGGTTCGTAGATTGTGTAAATTACCTGCTATGCATGCGTAGTAGGTCATTGCGGGAAACTCCGTACCTGAGAAGCAGAAGCTTCCTAGGTGTGAATACAGCCCGTGGTGTTTAGAAATAGTGAATATGCCGTTCTAGCAAATATTTTTTTTTGTAATCTTGACTTTATCCATTTCCTTATTTTACATTTCTTAATGATTTTCCTGACAGATTTAATATTGTGATCACAATGTTTAGTGCTTTTACAGCCTTGTGCAGATTTCTAATCTTGACTTTTATATTTATAAGTCCTCATAACCTGCTTAAGCTGGGTACACACTGGAGGTTTTTTTTTGACAATTATTGTGCAGGTCACATGATAATCGTCAGATAGCTTTGGCATCTCGCCAGTGTATACTGTCCCATGATGCTGCATGATCATCTGAAACTGCTTTGCATTGTGAGGTTTGTGTTTTGGGAGCTCCTAATTTTACTAGATCAGCAATGTCCTGATGCTTGGAGAAAACTTCAGTGTGTACTGACACATGACCTTCAGAGCAACGATTCCAAATAATACTTCTGCTTAGGACCACCTTATGGGTGAGCATATTGTAGCAAAGGTTTATTTGAGCAGGTTTTATTTAAAACGCTCCATAGAAAACTAGAGCAGTGTGTATAGGGTTAGAACTATTACTGCAGATTGAAAAAAAAACACCCAAACAACCTGAAAAAGTACCCAAATGTCAACACCTCCCATTTTAGCATTAGCAAATGAACACATGCAGTTTCATTGCGCATATACAAACTGTGATTCTCACTAATTATTGAACTCATAATCAGTATGTCAAAGTTTAATAGAAATAACTTTTTTTCCCAGAAATTAGTTGCTATGAAAATAATAATTAATTGGATAAAAACCTATGTATATTTCTTGTTTAAATACAATATGGTAGTTGTGAACAATTAATAAAGTTGATTTATGTTGAACTGCATCTTAAGTATGTGATAAGAATATAACACAAAATATCACTACAAATAGGAGCAACAAGTGATGTTGTAAAAAATAAATAAATAATAACAACATATACATATACCCAGGATTTTTACTTGGAGATTTGTTTATCCTCCATCCAAGGTCCTTCAGGAAGGATATTGTCATGAATGGCAACACGTGTGTTAGTTTTTCAAATGTACTGTAAACTTTGACATTCGCAACTTGAAAATGAGTGCAGTATATTTAAATTATTTGGTTCATGCAACATCCACTTTATACATTATACAATGTACATTTTTGCTTAAAATCCTAAAATAAAAAAAAGTCTAGAATGATGTGTAGTTTAATTTTATGCTGCCTATTGCAGATAAACCAAAGCTGCCTGACAATTACACTCAGGATACCTGGCAGAAGCTCCATGAAGCTGTCAATGCCATAGAAAGCAGCACTTCCATAAAATACAACTTGGAGGAACTCTACCAGGTATGAGACAGTTGTATGTGGTTAATTGAGACCCAGTAGCATTTCTTTTGAAGACCCTACTAAGTGTCATTTTAGCATCATGGTCTGTATGTTTATTACTGTATAATAAAATGTCAAAATAAATGATTTGTACAGCCAGAGACTAGTGTTACTAGCTAGTAAGGAAAAAATGAGGACTTTCACTAGCAACTAACTTTCTCTTTCATAGCAGATGTTGCTACGCAGTGTTAGGGTGATTTTTGTGGGCTTGATATTGAATTATTTAATATAAAACTTAAAGCAGTTTGTACCTGCACCGGTATGTGGGGCAAGAAGAGATAAGCACCTGCTTTTAGTCAGATGAAGAATCCCCCCCTTAAGTCAGATAAAAAACCCCCCCCCCCCAAATGGCGCTGCTGGGACCTGATAAATGGTAACCACTAATAGGAAAGAAGAATAGCAGAGTCCATTGTGTCAGTGCACTCCTCTACTTTGTCCCTAACTAAAATTATATAAAACTACATTTTTATTTCAACCTTTAAAAACAGCATTAAAATAACATAGAAAGTAAATAATAAGAAAAATGATTTGTTAAAACAGACGTTCGCTTCACTTAACTCTTTTTAAAGGCCTTGAGAAAGTGGTAAGCGAAACAAGTGTCAGCGTTTCTCTTACAGTCTCCCACTTTCCTATTTATGGCAACCGTCTTTATGGCTTAGCTTGTGATCTTCATTTTTAACTACATATTGGCATTATTACTCAACAGCCGGTCAGGTTTTATTGATACCGGCTTGCTATACATACTGAGTCTGGGGTGGGATCTTGGGTAGTCCTATTGTATGAACACTGGCCACCTGTAGTACAATTTTCCTTTGGGGCATTAAAGCCCTAGTATGGGCAATCATATGTAACACACTAAATATTATTAGATTGCGGAGATACACCTATATAAGCATTATCAAGACGTTGTAACGATTTATGGAGAGATTATTATTGTGTCAAGAGATTTTTCGACCGGGTTAACACAGTTTTTCTTTTTCACTTTCTAAATGATTTCAATGTTGTTTTTAAAGGTTGAAATATAATAGTAGTTTTATATAATTTTAGAACAGAACAGTCAACGCAATTAAGTTATATTTTCTTCCCCAGTCATCCAGATGCAAGTGCAGGATAAGTCCTTTTATGTATTGTGAACATTTTGGTTATGCAAATAGTAGGGTTTCTCTGTTAATTGACAAGGTGAATCTACAAACTATGTAGTTACACAAATGACTTAAATAAAATAAAACATGCTTCCATGTGTATAGCTAAGCTGTCAGCACAAAGCATAAGCAATATTTTCATACCTTTTAGTGAAGCGATCACAAAGAAAAACAATTGTTCAGTGGTCTTAGCCTAAGGGACCTAGCCGCTGAAGTAAAATCGCCAAATTGTATTTACTGCGCATACGCACGGCAGATGTTGAACGTATGAACCATCACCATAACTACGAACGAAGGGGCGGGGGCATCCACACGACACCCGTAATTACACATTGTAGGCGGAGGGAGGCATTTAAATTGGACAGCATGGTCCGGGTTATGCCGTAACGTACGTAAATCCATTACGTACGTCAGTACATACGCTTTGAAAAGTTTAGGTAGGGTTTGGGAAACGCAAAATGGCCAAAGTACATACGAGCGAGGGGAGTGCATAGAAAATACGCTAGCATAAATACATTACGCGTTGTAACGTAACTAGCCTGTAGGTCTGGATTTACCACATAGTTTGTAATAGAGTAAGAACTATTGTAACCATCTAGAATCATAGCAACTTATCCATTTTACCCAAAATACTCAAAGGTCTACCAATCAAATCTCACTTTGGCCATGATCTTAACCCTCAGAACCTCTAACTAGTCTATCCTACATCCACTTTAGTGTGGTAGCATTTTTCATATATACTGGTGTTTTTAATATTAGTATATAAGAATACCTGTGTTCACATTTCTGTGTCACTTATGTTTTGGCATCTTTTAATGGTTACTAACAGTTGAAAAGACCAAATATTATGTTGAAGGAACTATAGAAATACATACCTACATAATATTGAATGTGTTTAATATGTGAGGTTTGTTTCTCTGAAGCACTTTTTTGAAAATACATTTTTAAACTTGTATTTGTGTTTGTTTTTAGGCTGTGGAAAACTTATGTTCTTATAAAGTTTCGCATACACTGTACAAACAACTTCGCCAAGTATGTGAGGAGCATATGAAAGCCCAGATCTATCAGTTCAGAGAATATCCTTTATCTTGTGTTTGCATATATGTGTCTATGCTGAACATTTTTGGGTGGGGGTTGGAGATTTTTCTGATCTTATGCATCTTTTTTCCATCATTAGATTTTTATTTTATCAGAAATAAATTCGGGGTACAGAAAAAATAGGGGGGGGGGAACATTTCAAATACAGCCATATGAATAAATAACAATAAAGAAAACAACCTAGAGAAACAAATGGCTATTGATCATAAGAGTCATTTCTGGGAAGGAAATGGAACATAATAGACTTATACGCCCAGTGTCTGATATTCCTTTAACTCTCAGTGGTATTATATTGGGGAAAGGTCTCTATACATTTCAAACACCATTTCCTTAAATCTTAGAACAGCAATTAATCAGCCGATGGAGTTTCGGTCAAATGTAAAATATCTAAATCATAACAAATCAAATTAGGAATTGTTAGTGCGTTGCTACAGTCGAAAATATACATAGTCCAAGGGATCCACTTAGTTGGATCTGAGGGGGGACTCAGAATATGGAGTACCTCTGGTCTCCATGTCATAACTATATTGAATTTTAGCTAAAATTTTGGCTAGTTGGGGATGTCGGGATTTCCAGTTTTGCGCAATTGTGGCCTTAGTGGAAATCAGAACATGTCCAACCACATATCTGTGAGAACAACGTATCTCGGGGATACACACGAAGCAGGGCAAATAATGGAGTTGGGCTAATATTTAGTTTAGTAGGAGAGTTTAGAAAGTGAAACACCTCTACCCATAATGGTTTCATTTGAGGGCGATCTTATGCATCTTAATAAGGATCTGGTTGCTCCTCTTGTGCCTCCCCCTCTGGGTTATTGAACACTAAGGCAGTCTCAACACACACATACTCACTGCTGCTGCTAAGTGCCTCATAGCTAAGTCTTGGAGGTTGTGACCCCCCCCTCAGATGTCAACTCTCACAGCATAGGAATAGCTTGTTACAAGCATGGAAAAAACCTACTACCACCTGCGTAACAAAGATGACGTCTTCTCCCTTGTTTAGTCCCCCTGGCTATTTACAAATTTTTCATCCACACATCTCTCACATACTCTAGCCAGTATTCGTGCTACGCAATCTCCCACCACATACCTCTGTGACAACCGTTTCACCCATTCCCTTAGGAGCCTGTACTTGAAGCTCCCACCTTCACTGTTTGCCATAATTTTTCTGTCATCCAGTTTTGGGACACTGCAGACTTTGGGGTATAATAGGTGATCCTAGAGTCAGGGCACATATCTTTAAGTGTTATCTGGTATATTCCACCCCTGCTATGCCTCTCCCACATGGGAAACACACCAGGTTTTTGTTGTGCCCTGTGTAGTTAAGGCAAGTTTCTTTGAGGTCTGGCTCTTCTTTTACTTTTATATTTTTATACTTTAGCATTTCTTTGGGATGCTTCCCCTGGAGTGGATATCCCGCGGGCTCACTCCACTGTGTCCCTGAGCTGGGATGAGTAGCCTGTGGGTTTCTCTCATCCCCAGCGCGCTGCAGCAGTCTCCCATCCACTAAGCGCTGTACTTTCTAGTTTGTTTTGTACTATATATTGGAAGTGGTGACACACCACTTCATACAGCTGCTAATCACTAGCGCCATTTGTCCTTTTTTCTCTTTTTTTCCCCATCCACTGATGGCAGGTGTTAGTGGCAAGCTAGTGCTGACAGCCACTGGAAGCACGCACACCTGGCAAGCACATGCTGTGGTTAATTCCTCTCTCTCCCCTGCCATGCGCCTTTTGCCTCAAGCAGAGAACACTCTTCAGCAGGGGACCGCAGCCACAGCAAGATCTCCAGCAATGGAGAGTATAGCTGTGGTTGCTCTCAGTATACACACATACACACACGGATGCATTCTTCATACGGAAAGTGTTCTAGCGCTAATTAGAAGATTTTATTAATATAAGTGTAAGTATGCCAAGTTTATTATACTTACTCGTTCATTCATTTGGAAACCCTTGCACAAACTTGCTCTACTATATTAGCCGCTTATAAGCGCAATTAGCATCAATCAAAATAACGCAGGCTTCGTGTTCGGTTGAATTGGGCCCTTATGGTCATGCTGTGAGGAGGGGAGCTTTAGGGTCAGGCTGTGAGGAGGGTAGTTTTAGGGTCAGGCTGTGAGGAGGGGAGTTTTAGGGTCAGGCTGTGAGGAGGGGAGTTTTAGGGTCAGGCTGCGGGGAAGGAAAAGACTGAAACTAGAAACTCCTGTAAAATATAGAGTCAATTCCAAGAAGAAGGCTTAATAATGTGTATAGGGGATTGGTCTCGCCACTCCTGAAGGTTTCGGGAAAACTCTTTAGCCAAGTGAACACCGCCCCAGCATAGTTGTACCTCCTCCAACTAATATGAAACTTAACTCCACTTATAAGTGGTATATACTATACCCTAATATGCACAGTGTCCCCAAATTGACTAAGGGAAATGTATTTTATAGTGAATAACAAAAAGCTTCTTATTGTTCTGTTTGAAATGTTTTAAAATTTTCTTACTCACAAGTTTACTTGATATTCGTTTTGTAGCTTGGATGTTCTTTCTTCAATAAAGAAAACATGAAAGATATGAATGTTATTTTTAGGTAGAGGTTTATAACAATTAATGTTTATATTTTGTTTACATGTAGTACAAGTTAGTCTTTGCATTTCCTTATAAGCTATCCCAATTGTTTGTGAGCACTGCAGTATTCAAGTCATCGGGGATTTAAAAATAGAATAGAAACTTAGTGGCCAAGTCACCTTTTATCTCTTCTGTGAAGGAATATACTAGAATTGTTTATTGCTTTTCCTTAACTCATGGCATTTTCACAGAATCTCTCGATAGTTTTCTCTTTTTAAAAAAGGTGAACACGTGCTGGAAAGATCACTGTAGACAAATGGTAAGTGTTTTAAGTTTTCAAGAATAATAATAATATATATTTACATCTCTTAATAAACATTTTTGTTAAAGAAAAGAGAGCAGCTGCCCAACTAGTTTGCAATTATCTTTAATTAATCTGTAAAGACAACATACAAACAAAAATGCATGTGATTATGTTACAGCATAATGTTATCTGCCAAATGCCACACAGACGCCTCAAAAACAAAACAAGAACATTTCAGATCTCCCTGTACTGAAATATTCAGCTGACTACACTCAATAGTATTATACCGTGTTCACACTGAAGCCCCGGCAAAAACCCGGGTTTTTTAACCCGGGTTTTTGCCGGGGCACGCAGCAGAAAAGCAGGGAAAACCCTGTACACACTGCAGCATAGACCCGGGAAATTCCCGGGTCAGGCCCGTTCACACTGAACGGGACTGACCCGGGATTCTTCGGTTCTATGCTGTTAAACTATTGTATACCCCATTCTATTCTATAGTCTATACTATTTCATACCCTATTCTATACAATAGAATAGGGTATAGAATAGTATAGACTATAGACTAGAATGGGGTATACAATACTACGCTACTCACCTCTCCTGCAAGTCCCGCGATGATCCTCTGGGTCCTCGCAGGACTTCATTCACGCGATGCCAGAATGAAGTCTTGCGCATGCGCAGGACCTCCATTACGGCCGGACTTGCAGTCAGCCGCATCGCAGGACAGGTAAGTTCTGTTTAATATTTTTTAAGTGTTTTTTTTAAATTAATTTATTGTTTTTATTTATTTAAAACTTTTTTTTTT
>WWET01003083.1:156781-168693 GCA_011038615.1 Limnodynastes dumerilii | reverse complement strand
AAAACAATCATATTATAAGACCATTGGTGTCCCGCTTCACCAAAGCAGGAAGCGATGTAGTAATTTACAATATGAAATATATATATATATATATATATATATATATATATATATAATTTTGCTCTTCTCTTTATACAGGGACATGGGCTTGGAGCTATTTTGCAGTCATGTTATAAGTGACAAATTGGTTCAGATGAAGACAATTGATGGAATTCTTCTACTCATTGAGCGAGAACGCTCTGGGGAGGCTGTGGACTCTTCTGCGATTAATTTACAATATGAAATATATATATATATATATATATATATATATATATATATAATTTTTTTTTGCTCTTTATACAGGGACATGGGCTTGGAGCTATTTTGCAGTCATGTTATAAGTGACAAATTGGTTCAGATGAAGACAATTGATGGAATTCTTCTACTCATTGAGCGAGAACGCTCTGGGGAGGCTGTGGACAGAAGTCTTCTGCGAAGTTTACTCGGCATGTTATCTGATTTGCAAGTAAGTGGTTATTGTTGACTTTGGGCAATCAGAGTGTCATTTTAAATGTTTTACTTTTGTTATTAATAAGAATTGTTTTCCTCTAACTTGATTGAATCAAATTCAATATGTTGGTTTATAGTTCCATAGTAAATAGCAGACATAAATGCGATTGATATATTTGGGCACACACACTGTGCACTCAATGTTTAGTTATATGCTAAGGAAAATACAGTGAATGTCTTCCCCTCCCCTCCCAGTGATGGACGTGCCCCCTGTGCAGAAAGCTGATAACAGAACGGAACACAGTATTAGGATCGGTACTTCCATACCTAGTGTATTGAAGTCTGCTGGTGGTATCATCTGTGAACCTAGCCCTTTGTGATCAAATTTCAGCAGTTGTAATTATGAAACAACATAAAATATCACCAGACCATACTATAGTAGTGAAAACACTTTTACTGTTCTCTGTTATACTAATCTCATCTGTACCACTTGTCTGTCCATTCGATAATGTGTTCTCAGAAACATTTTTCAGCAACTATAAAGTTCAAAGTTGCTATGCAATCAAAATAATTCTATTAATAACCCAACGCCTTTTGTCCTCAAGTATAGATGTACTTGTCCAGACTTCCTTAAGAGAAAAATAGCAGTGGCATCTGATTCAAGTTGGCACCTTTTAAACTCTCTTGATTGACTGCACTGTCAGTCTGCTGTAAAGGGGGGCGGCACTTAAGATTCAGTTTGCTATCTAATATGGATGTTACTTGCAGAGACTAAGACACACACAAAACAAAAAAGATAACTCAAAGATAGCAGTATGTTTAGGGAGTCTATAATTAGAATTAATATTAAAAGTGCAAAAATATCAGCTGTGTGTGAAATCTAGAAATATATGTTCCCTACCCCCTATCTTGCTACATTAAACAATTTTGGTGGTTTTGGTTGTTTTATATTTTTTACAATTTTTTTTATTGTATACTTACATGTGTGCATGTTTGTTGTATATTTCAAGGTTTACAAAGATTCATTTGAAGTTAGATTTCTGGAAGAGACAAATTGCTTGTATGCAGCTGAAGGTCAGAGGCTAATGCAAGAAAGGGAGGTAAGCACTTGCAGCTTATATATTAGCCATATTACTTCAGGGATACTTTTGCTTAATGGCAATAATTATAATAGTACAGGTTTTGTGAACAGTGTGTGGCTGTCTGAACAGGCCAAATGATTGTGCCACAGATTGTTTTGTCCCCTATTACATTGTTGTTTGTGACTTTTGTTTAGTGACCTCTAAAAGCTGTACTGACAAAGACTGTTGTCTGTCTGTTGAGATGCAATCTGCAAGACAAAAGTTTTATTTTCGAAATACAGACAACAAAAGCTCGTTTTCGTCTGTCTTTATTTAAAAAATATTAGTCATTAGAAACTGTTACTAATGAATGGGTGAATATCCTGAATTAAATTTTCAGCATACTTACCTATTAATTTAATTCGGATACCGCCGTCGCAGACCCATCCCACTGCCGCACCCCGGCATTTGAGTATCACAGGGGAGTCTATGGGGATTCTTAGATCAGGCTACTGGGATGGGAGTCTTGGGGTTAGGGTAATGGAAGGGGAGGGTTAGGGTAAGGATTAGGAAGGGTTGGGGTTAGATAAATACTTAACATTCCTGGCTGCGTCCTTGTCCATCAGTTGATCAATTTGCTTCTCCTTGGTGAAGTAAAAGCAATCGATTTCACAGCCAGTTCAGTACTGGCTGGTATAAATGTCCCTTTCGAAAAAGGGCCATTCTAACCGCAGACATGCACCTTTTCTGTTCTACCCGAACCTTTATCTACTCTATCTTACAGCTCCCCCAATTTTGCTTGTGTCTCATACTGTGCGATTTGATGTAAGGTAGTTTAAAGGAATGAGGCTGTATTAAAGGCTTTCCCTAACACTCCACCAACACTTATGACTGGATGACAGCGTTTTCCCCATTGTCCTTACCCTCTGTCAGTGAATGAACCTCTTTTGAGAAGCTCTATATCAGGAGGTTTGTTCATTCTCTCTAATATTTTTGTTTATTTTCATATAATCCTTTTAGATTCCAGAGTACCTCCATCATGTGAACAGACGACTTGAAGAAGAAGCAGACAGAGTAATTACATATTTGGACAATGGGACACAGTAAGAAATCACAAGTACCATCATCCATGATTCATCCCTAGTGATATAAATGAACTTTACTGTGTGAGATGATGATGATTATTGTTATTATTAATAGTAGTAATAATAACAAACCTATGTTCTGAAAAGTGTTATCTTTATCTATGCTCTCAGAGATCTCAGAAGGCGGTACACACGTTTGTGTATGATCAGAGGGATTGTTTTGGACAGGGAGGTGTACATGCATATGGGGTTTTTCCCACATCTATATATACTGCTATATATTAGCATTATATATAGTAACTGTTCATATAAGCTTTTTAAAACTTTACAGCAGACTAATTATTTCCTAAAACTACACTATGGCAATGTAGCATTCCACATTTTGGGACAGATTTACTAAGCTGTGTATGTGGAAAAGCGGAGATGTTGCCTATAGCAACCAATCAGATTCAAGCGCTCACTTTCCTATCACACACAAAAGAATGTCAGCTAAAATCTGATTGGTTCCTGTGTGCGACATCTCCGCTTCTCCAAACCCACAGCTTCGTAATCTGGCCTTTTGTCTATTATGTAGACCATGCTGGTATGTTGTTTGGTCACAAAAGTTCCAGTGGGACCTCCTGGATTTGATTGCATCAAGAAATGCCACAGTTCTCTTGCATTTCTCTTATATTCCAATTGTACTTTATGGATTTTGTTTCTAGCTAGGTGTATTTTTGCTTTTTAGCAATTGGATGAGAAAGCAGCAGCCATGGCTGCTTTTCTGTTTTCAATTTTGTGCAGGGGATATATTTACTACAGTCCTATAGTTCTACATTTTCTGATTGTTAGGATGCTGAACTAGTATAGTCAGTGTCTCTTCCTTGTCCTTTAGCATAAATATGCTTTCTGGCCATTTGTTATTAATAAACATATACCTGTTTTGGAGCACAATGGCATTGCACATTTATACATATCATGTATGCAACAATATGGATTTAAATTGCTAAGACTTAGAAACATTCTTTTCACAACCAATTTGTGAAAATGAGTTTTGCCTTGGATGGCTGTTCAGCTTTAGCCTTGGAAAGCTTTTTAGCTTTTGAACAGAGTGAGCATATTTTATTAGTTTATGCTGTAACAAGCTATCAACATACTCTCTTTTATCACGCAGTAAACCTCTGATAGCTTGTGTGGAGAAACAGCTACTGGGAGAACACTTGGTTGCTATCTTGCAAAAAGGTAAACAGTCTGATATTTAACAAATGCCTTTTGTTTACAAGCACACTCACATGGTTGCATATAACTCAAGTATAAATAACACTTCAGTGTTACTGCTAAGAAGTAGTTTTTGTCGCTTAACACTTAACTATAGCACTAACTGTAGCACCCACAGAGCGACTTATACCACATTCACATTCACTCCTTTCTATGACTGCTGTTGGCATGAGCTCAACTCAATGGTTATGCTATATATGTGTACCATGTTCATTAAGTTCAGAAGTTGGCAATTGTTCTAATGTATAAGGAGTTAGAAATTCTGTCCATCTATATTGACATTTGATATTGGCTTCTGTTTTGTTAATGGCTATTGTCAACAGTATAGATCTGCATTCTTATTTTGCCTTGTAATAGTTGTATATGGTTTTGCACACAGGTCTGAAGAGTATGCTTGATGAAAATAGAGTTCCAGACCTGACACTTATGTATCAACTCTTCAGTCGGGTCAGAGGTGGTCAGTCAATCCTGCTGCAGCATTGGGGAGAATACATAAAGGTATCTTGCTTCTTTTTCACAGTAAAGTTGTGCATGATACATAAAATATGTTTCTGTTTACAATTGCAACTGTTTCAAATTTTTTATAATATAAAGTGTTTCAAATTCCTCCTCTTTAGGTTCTTTCTAATTATTACTTTCCTGCACCTTATGAATGTTCTCTTAGATGTTTCCCAGTTTGTGTTTGCCAACTTGCCCTTTGTGTGTCCCATGGCCTTGGTTTTGTTGATGTCTTTACCTAATAAATCTCGAGCATATATTTTGTTAAGAAGAGTATTGACAATTTTAATAATACTCATAGCATTATTAATGTTATTGGTATTAGAGCTGTTAGGTTCCTAAGCTTTATGTATTTATTTATTTTCAATGTCATATTCATTTGTTTAATAGAATTTAGTTCTAACATTAGAGTAAAGGTAGAGTTATCTTGTTTAAATAACTATGCAGAATTACCAAATTAATAACAAGTTATTAGCTGGTTTTACAGCTTCTGTCTTTCTCCTTTTGTATTATTGCTGGCATGTACTTTTCTTGCTGAGATATTTATTTTAAGATCCATTTTGTTTTCATATAAGAACCATATACCATTAGAAAAGGCTGAGGTGCATATACTCATGACATGCCTTTGAATGTATGATATTTTGAAATTCTACATTCTTTAACATTTAATGTTGGTAGGGATAATAAAAGCTGAGTGCACACTACAAAAAAAATCAGATGTGATACCTGTAACGATTTCATTTGTACGTTTCATGCGTACACACTGACATGGTTTACTAGTAGATCTGTAATTTTCATCTCCCATAGCCCTCTGATCAAACGATCATAACATTGTAGATTTCAAAATGCACATCCACAAAGGCATCCCTCTTGGAGGAACTATATGCAGAATTGTTGTACAACAGCCCTTAGTTTGTACACACATTAGAATTGTAACAACCTTGGTAAAATCAGAAAGTTTATAAAATCAAATCAAATAATGCTTTTGAACAATGTAAAAGTGGGCTGAGGATTTACTCCACTAGGGCGGTTGGAGCTTTGTGGGCTGCACGTCACGGCACTTCGACGGAACAGCTGTGCAGGGCCGCCACGTGGTCCATACATTCTCGAAGAAGAAGTTACAGGGTTTCGCTTCTCAAGATGCAAGTTTTGGGCGCAGAGTTTTGCAAACAGCGGTTACAGAGCTTTCACTCCCTTAGGTGCGGCTTTGGTATGTCCCCTATGTTGAGCAGTGTCCCCCAATGGAAGTAAGAGAAAACAGGATTTTTATTACTCACCGTAAAATGCATTTCTGAGTCCGTTGGGGGATGCTGCTTTCCCTCCCTTGCTCTGACAAGTTTATCATTTAGATTGTGTAAAGTTACTCGTTATGCCCGCTCTTTGGGCCTGATCCAGAACAACGATGTAGCGCTGAGCGTGCTAACGCTCAGCGTTACATCGCTGACTCCCCCTGGCACTCCCCCTGTGCGGGCGTATGGCCCCTTCCTTACGCCGGGTGAAGGCTCCCCTAGCTTCGCCCGGCGTAAGGAAGGGGCCATACGCTCACACAGGGGGAGTGCCAGGGGGAGTCAGCGATGTAACGCTGAGCGTTAGCACGCTCAGCGCTACATCGTTGTTCTGGATCAGGCCCAAAGAGCGGGCATAACGAGTAACTTTACACAATCTAAATGATAAACTTGTCAGAGCAAGGGAGGGAAAGCAGCATCCCCCAACGGACTCAGAAATGCATTTTACGGTGAGTAATAAAAATCCTGTTTTCTCTTACTTCCATTGGGGGACACTGCTCAACATAGGGGACATACCAAAGCCGCACCTAAGGGAGTGAAACGCATGCGCATTTGAGCTACGGCCGCCGTACTAGCGACGGCGGCTG
Organism: Limnodynastes dumerilii; assembly: GCA_011038615.1. Lineage (NCBI taxonomy): Eukaryota > Metazoa > Chordata > Amphibia > Anura > Limnodynastidae > Limnodynastes > Limnodynastes dumerilii. Next base: position 162,427 of record WWET01003083.1, on the reverse strand, counting down.
TAGCTCAGGATCAGGCCCTTTGGGCTCACTTTGCAGTAAACTGGTTCCCCCTCTAGGGGGAGGGGCATAGCAGGGGAGGAGTATGCAGTTAACACTTTCAGGTTTGAAGTGCCCTGACTCCACGGACCACCTATTATACCCCTATGTAGTGTCCCCCAATAGACTCAGAGAAATGGATTTTACGGTGAGTAATAAAAATCCTGTTTTTGGTAGTGAACACACTTATACATTATCTTACCAAGCAGTTGTTTATTGTGTAATTGGCTTGATAATTTGATGAATATACTGTAGTGTGTAAGCAGTGTAACTGAATTTTAAGCGGCAATGTAAACGATTGTCCCGTTTTAGGTGATACAAGGATCTCCTTTTTATGTTTATACATTTATGGTATAAAAAATTCTCAAAGATCCAAATTTTTTATGCTTGTGTCTTTAACAGAGCTTTGGGAGTTCAATAGTAGTGAATCCAGAAAAGGACAAAGATATGGTGCAGGAGTTACTGGATTTTAAGGATAAAGTGGATAACATAATTTGTGTTTGCTTTCAAAAAAATGAAAAGTTTGTCAACATGATGAAGGAATCATTTGAAACATTTATCAACAAACGAACAAATAAGCCTGCAGAACTTATAGGTAATTAACTTATTGTCATTTTCTGTTGCACAACACAACTTGTAGTTGAATGTAAGATCCTCTGTGGTATAATCGTAAATGAACATTTGGATTTGAATGTATGTCTGTACCTTTGTGTTGTAATTGGGTTTATGCCCAGATGTATAAGGTGCAGTTACTGTTACAAACAGGACTTATAATTGCACAAGTTCTTTATAGATGCTTTAATATCAATGTTTTGGCATTTGAGTGTAAACTATAGGTTCATTGATTTCAATTGATAATCTTAATTAGGGCTTAAATCCGGGTGGTGTCTTGGTATGAGCTGCTGTGCCAGTCTATTGTCCCAATATTCTCTAGTATTTAATAGGTGCTCAAAATATTGTGGGTGGGAGTGCACATTACTGTGAATTTAGGGATGCTGGGGGTAGTGTAGGCTTTGGATATTGTATCTTTTCTAACATCGCTTACTTCTCTGGAAGCATCAGTATACATAAAAGGCTAACGCTGCTCCTCACCATTATATGCATGTGCAGTAGCGTGCAGACCATCCCATTGTTAATGCACATGCGCATGTGCTGCCAGCTGATTTGGTTGTAAAATGACGGTGTCACAGTACAGCATGAACTGTCCCCCTGCCAGTGCCCCAGCAATTCTCCCACATGCATCAGCCTGTCTCCCTATTGACCCCTTTAGCCAGGCATTCCAAGGTGCATTCCCTGCCAGCTCTTGACAAAGCCGCAGCATTTGCCTGTTAGCCGCATCCATGACAGCCGGGTCCCCGACAGCCTCCCACATGCCCCAGCCAGTCTTCTCATTGCTCCCATTAGCCAAGCACCCCAAGGCGCAAGTGGTAAACACACTAAATGCAGCACAGCATTTGGCACATTACATTTTAAATACTACAGTTAATAAAGGTGTTGTGTGTGTTAAGTTTTTTTTTTTTTAGTATTTCTATTACTTTCTTTTTACAGCCAAATATGTTGATTCTAAATTACGCTCTGGGAACAAAGAAGCTACTGATGAAGAACTGGAGAGATTTCTTGATAAAATTATGATCATTTTTAGATTCATACATGGTATGTAACTTATTCCTATTTATTCAGTTCAGTAATAGTGCTGGGTGTACAAGGCATTCTCACAATTTTAGGCAAATATTTTATTTTACAATGGAAATAGTTTTTATTCCTAGGGAAACCCCTTTTTTCCCACATTGATGGCTAGTTTAGTGATATAATTATTACTATTTTTTTCCAAAATATTTTTATTAAGGGTGGCATACAAATAGAAAAAACATATGAACTACATATTGAACAATGCAGACGTGTGATTTGCATAAATTATTACTATACGTTCCTCACCTCATAGGGCCAGATTTACTAAGCTGCAAGTTTGGTAAAGTGGAGATGTTGCCCATAGCAACCAATTAGATTCTTGCTTTTATTATCCTATTACATACTAGAGAATGTCAGCTAGAATCTGATTGGTTGCTATGGGCAACATCTCCACTTTTCCAAACCCGCAGCTTAGTAAATCTGGCCGATAGTCTCAATGTTGTTCATGTGGAAAGGGTGGAATATGATGTAGGTTAGTAAGGCCCTTTGGGTGAATGATTATTATGGTTTGTTTCTTTGTTTCACATGCAATATGGGTAAGCCCACAATGTTGAATAGTTCATGTATTGCACGTATGGACCATCTAAAAACAAAATCACACACACAGTAAGGTTTCCATCGTGTTATTGTCTTTCAGCACAGTGGCATAACTACTGGATTGATTGCACTATGCTATCCTTCAGTAAAGCCCCATACACACTACATGATTTTAAACGATGGACGACATTATAGATTACTTTAATTACCAGTCAGTCTGCATACACATGATTTTCGGTTGAGCCTTCATTATTGAATGGCTTGATCGTTAAGATTTAAACTTTTTAAAAGATGTGATTAAATGTTTTTGTGTACCTTGCAGTGATCAGGCATGATCATTGCAGCATACACACATGCACGATATCGTTCAGAACACTCCTTCATTGGGCAATTAGCGTTAAAAATATGTTGTATGGACCTTTTTTTTTTTTTTTTTATATGTTTCTTTATTGGTTACAAACCCAAACCCACACCCTCCCTAAATCCTCATGTTGTATGGACCTTTACACTTATTTTGTTTTCTCTTTCCTTTTTTTCATGCAGGCAAAGATGTGTTTGAAGCATTTTACAAGAAAGATCTTGCTAAAAGGCTGTTGGTGGGGAAAAGTGCTTCAGTGGATTCAGAGAAATCCATGTTATCTAAACTTAAACATGGTATGTATATTACAGATTGAGTACTTGTGTCGGTTATATTAAAGCATGCGATGCTTTCAAGCTGCAGATCTAGAATGTGGATAGAGATGCAACATGACTTGCTTGATATTATGACTGTTGACAAATTTTCTATATTGCCTACCAATGTGTGACAGTTCAAACAAGTCGTGTTTTCCCTGCCATAGAAAGAACATTTAACAAAAAACAAAAAAAAAAACTTCCAATCTAGGACCAGGGGAAGTGCAATAATAGATATGTCATGTTTTCTGGGCTGTGCTAAGCCCTTTGATGTTTCTTTTATTTAATTATATTTAATTATCTATCTTATCCAGTACAGAAATGCCGGCAGCTGCAATCAGTCTAATCACTGGCCGGCTGGAAGAGTTAGACAGGTGGAGAATTTGGAAAGTTGTGTGTCTTCCCTGCCAGAGTACAAGAGTACATAGGGGGCAACCTGGGCAGCCTACTCATAGAAATAGGCAGAGAACGCCATAGGGGCCACTGTCCCTCTCTAGTATAGCAGCAAAGCAGTATTTACTTACTACTAAAAATCAGCAAGGGAGCTAGAAATCTCAGGACTGTAAACCCAGGAGAAGCTGGTTCCCCTCAGCTGGATAAAATTGGCAAAAGTCGGTTTTTTGTTGCTGTTCCATTGACATGCTGACTGGGGAAACTGCTCCAGTGTGGATTACAGTTTGAATTTATATCTTCAGCTTTCCTGCAATTCTTGCTGTCTCTGGAAATCAAGGAACCACCCAGTATTTCTGTATATTTGTGAATTAGTTGCTTGGTTTGTAAAACAGTGTGTAATTGTGGCTATTGATCGTTTCATCACACTATATTAGACGCATAAGGTCCGGATTCACAGTTACGTAGTTGTCGTCTTTCTGTACGTAGATTGCCGCGCTTACGCAATCTACATACAGAAATGGTACGTAATAGCGTAAATAAGCTACTTCATTCGTTTTAATACTTAAAACAACGTATGTAAGGCGAAAACTACGTAACTCTGAATCCAGACCATAGTATTTTAATCAATTAAGTTTTTCTTGCTAGTTAATGTTGCAAATGTCCTCAGTATAGGAGCAGGTTTTGCAATAATTTTATTGCTGGAAAATAAAAATAAATAAATGATAAAAAATATAATTTCCTTTTTTTTTGTTTTTAAATATTCTGATCAAATTAGAGGATCAATTAGGTATTGCACTCTTGTTCACAATTTTTTATTTTGCTACTAAAAAATGTGAGATAAAAGGAAGACAGAAAATACACTAGTCTCTTATTTTGCTTGTACCGAGTGCAATGCTAAATGATCTTCTGGACAGCAGGATCCGAAGGCTGTATGTAGCATCTGTGCCGTGGATGACAACGGCCATAAAAAAATGGAGTGTCTGGAGAACTGGACTTGGCAGTTTCTCATAAGAAGTCAGTGATGGATATGGTTATGTTACTTATGCAGCAGCAGATACCTGCTTCTGTGTTTTCCCCCTGGTAAGTTTACAATAGGAGGGAAACCCATCTTTTTCATAGTAATTCTTTGTGGACCAGCACAACAGGCTGAACCAGTTTGAGGCTGAGCTAGATTTTGTGAATTAGTAAGAGGTTTAGAGAAATATTTTTGAGGGGCCTAGTCCTCACACTTCTAGAAATGTTATCTTGAATCAGAGGATTCTTTAGATGAAGAGGGAGAGTTGTTAAAGGAATCTTCAGTTCCTAATAAGGAGACCTTGTATATGGATTCTGGAATTAATCAGAGTATTGATGACTTTGTTACAGCAGACTTTGATAATTGCAGATTCAGAGGAAGAATCCTGAATCTCCTATTTACATGCCAAAAGAAGACAGACAAAATCACAATTATGCTTATTGGAGACACTTGGGCCTCTCCAGATAAAAAGGTTATCATACATAGGAACATTGTTTATGGGTGGATGCTTCTGTGTCAAGACTTGTCAACCCTGCAGCTTTTCCAATCCTGGGGGTAGCAGATGGATAGAGAGTTTTTATAGCCTCAGGATCTTCTTTTCTATGCTAGCTTCAGCATGGGTGTCTAGAGCTATGGATGTCTGGGAGGAGAAGTTAATCTCTGAATTAGAGAGTGATACGCCACAGGTAAATTTAGTCTCTGTATCAGAACAGATTAAAGAAGCATCAGCTTACTTGATTGAGACAGCACAGAGTAGGGGCCAAGTTTTTTGCGGCTTCAATTTCAGCTCACAGATCTTTATGGCTTCAATCCTGGTCAGCTGATGTGCACACAAAAAGGTCTCTTGAAGTTCTCCTTTTATTGGTTCTATGGTTCTTTAATGGATAGTAAGATAAGTCAAGCTACAGGAGGTAAAAGTCATTCTGCCCTTTCAGTCCAACGTTCAGGGTTTTTCCTTGTTAAGGGGCCAGGCATTTAGAGGCAGATTTTGCAGTTTCCCTTCCAGCAGAGATAGTGCCAGGAGAGGTAGACAATCCGGTCCATCTCTGCAGCAGAAAGCTAGAGCTCCTAAGAAGCCTGTTGCATGGTGTGGTTTTGTCCCACCCTTTGTATCAGAATGTGGGGGGCTGGCTCCTCCATTTCCAGGACAGGTAGTTTCAGTCAATTACAGACACTTGGGTGTATGGGGTGTTGTCAAAGGGCTGTTTCATAGATTTCAGTGGTCCTGTAACTTGCAGGTATCTGTCTTTAGCTTTAAAATTAAATTAAATTGCATACTTTGTGTTGCCCTTCTCTACACCCCC
>WWET01003083.1:136181-147979 GCA_011038615.1 Limnodynastes dumerilii | reverse complement strand
CCTAAAAAAAAGTATGTATTTAAAAAAAAAAAAAAAAAAATGTTAACTAACAATGTTCCCTGAATGAGTGGACTTAACTTTGGTGGTCATCTCTCCTAATTAAAGTGAAATGGGTGCATTGTATCGTGTGTAAAAAATATTTGTACACTCACTGTTTGATGTCGACATCTTGGGAAGCCTTCAATTCTTCTTAGTAGGATGTTTTTTGGACTTTTCTTCTTCATTGGATCATCTTCTCCTGTTGCAACTACGCAGGAACGCTTCTTAACTCCATCAGGGCTGCTCCTTATGACGATCAGGTCACTAGGGGGCAGTGTTTTTATAGTGGAGAAACAGTAGAGGACCACACTACACGCAGCGCTGCGTGGTTAGAAGTCTAACCATATTGTGCTGATAGAATTACAAGGATCAGCTTTGCTGATCCTTGTAGTTCCATCAGTACAGCATGGCTAAGGCTTTCAGCCATGCAGCACTTAGGTTTTACACAGACAAAAACACGTCTGTTATACGGACATGTGTTTTTGTCAGTCCCGATAGCCAAAAAAATTGGTTTTTTTAATTGTGATTTCTAGGCGATTTTACCGTGATTCTGTGAAATCGCCCTTAATAAATAACAAAATTGCTATCTTTAACATTAAAAAAAATCGGGACCACGATTACAAGACGTGTGATTTGGAGCTTAATGAATACTGTTTGGCGATTTTTAAGCCCCAAATCACACAATTTGAGGCGATTTAGGCAAAATCGTTCTTAATGAATGAGGCCCTTAGTGCGCCAGTAATAAATATATAAGGCAGTTTATCTAGGCGATGATGAAAATACGACCTGTAAAGCGTCAGCCTCTACCATCTTGTGATCTTAATATAGTCTTCAACAATCCCTTTGAGCCAATGGAGGACATTCAGCTCAAGCTTCTATCCTGGAAAACTGCGTATTTTGTCGCAATTACTTCAGCGAGAAGAGTGTCTGAAATTCAAGTGTTTTGTTCAGAGGAAGCTTATACATGTTTTCATCTAAATAGAGTGGTTTCTAAACTTCACCTCAATCAAGAAGTGGTGCTTCCTACATTATGTCCTAACCCGGTGGCAGAAAAATAAAAAGTTTTCCATAAGTTAGATGTAGTTAGGGCATTAAAGATCTATTTAGATAGGACTAGGCAGCTTAGGTTAACAGACTTTTCATTGTCCCAGAAGGAAGAAACAGGGATCTTCCAGCAGCTAAATCCACAATAGCCAGGTGGATCAAGTCTTGTATTCAGTTGGCATACTCTTCCAAGGATATTGAAATACCTGAAGGTATCAAGGCCCATTCCACCAGGGCCATGGCCACTTTCTGGGCGCAAAAAGAGTCGTCCTTGCTTCAAGAGCTCTGCAATGCAGCAGGGTGGTCTTCAATTCATACTTTTACAAAACTTTACAAGATTGATATATTGGCCTCGGCTGAGGCAAAATTTGGTAGAAAGGTTCTGAGTGCAGTAATTTAGTTGTTCCCATCCCTTTAATTTTAGCTTGGGTACGTCCCTAGGTCTATGCTGCCATCAGGTGATAAGGAAAAGTTACAAGTATACCTGATAATTTGATTTCCTTGAGTCCCGTTGGCAGCATAGCTAGATTCCCCCCTAGTTTATTGTTTTTGTGGTCATATCTGTTTGTGTGTTCTAACTGTTTTATTATAGCTGGAACAAATGGGAAGACACCAGGTACTGGAGGAGGAGCCTATTTACACATCCGGGGGTGTCTATCTTTTTCCACAATCAAAATAATAAATAGCACTGGTGCAAGTATAGATACATTGGAAGCACAGGGGCTTATTAAGTAGCATTTGTGTCTCTCAGAGCAGTGTTTCACAGTGCAGGGTTTGATTCTCGGACTAGGCCTTATCTTTGTGGAGTTTGTATGTTCTTCCCGTGTCTGTGTGGGTTTCCTCCGGTTGCTCTGATTTCCTTACACACTCCAAAGACATGCTGGTAGGTTAATTGGCTGCTGAATAAATAAGCCCTAGGGCCAGATTTGCTAAACTGCGAGTTTGGAAAAGTGGAGATGTTGCCCATAGCAACCAATCAGATTTTAGCTGACATTCTCTAGTATGTAAAAAGAAAGTGAGGGCTAGAATCTGATTGGTTACTATAGGCAACATCTCCACTTTTCAAATCCTGTAGCTTAGCAAATCTGGCCCCTAGGCTGTGTGTGTCTGTGTTAAGGAACATAGTTCCAATGGGACAGGGACCCATGTGAATGTTAAATATTGTCTGGAAAAGCGCTATGTAATCTGATAGCGCTATATAAAAATTCCACTGGTCACCTTTCCAGAAGGGATTCCATTAATTACAACCCTCTGTTTAGTTTTACTGCAACTAAGATCGTATCCAGTCTTGAGTTTCCATTTTATATAACAGTCTACAATGTGGCTCCAGTGAATCCATTCTGCTTGGGATCCTTTAGGTTGATGAATTTAAGATATTGTATAATGAACCATTGATTTGTCCACATTTAGCTTCAAGAGTTCTGTTAAGACCTGCTCCTTGTTGAAAGGATTTTAAATTACTTCCTTTTTATCAATATTTTTTCAAATTAACTATATTTAACCCTTCCTCTCTCCTTTCTTTTGTTAATATTGAACAAGAATGAGTAAAAGATGCCATAGCCCTTCATCCTTGATTACTACCAATTTCCATTTTAAATTTTGCTATACCTTCCTTACCATACCTTTTCATGTATATACCTAATAAAACGTTCGTCCTCTTAGTAGGCCATGTTTTTCCTCAGCTTGAGCCTTTGCAGCTCCGATAATCTTCTTAGCCTTCTTCTGCTTTGTAAAATATACCCACCAATCCACTCCCATCCGTCATCATTTTACGGAGCCTGTTTATAAGTCCTTAAAGACGTCTTTTTACTTACACATTTCCTAATTTCTAGAATATTGGCTTGCCTATTTGTCAACTTTTGTTTTTGAATACTAGTTGATGATCACTGGCTCCTAGGTTCTCACCCGCACATACTTCTGATATTCTGTCACGATTTGTAAGCCCCAAATCTAAGAATACATCTTTGCAAGTGATCTGTCTTAACAATTGCTTATAGTTCACAGAAGAAACCCCCCAGTTGACATCAGGTAGATTAAAGTTGATTATTAGATTCCCATGTAATGACCTAGTGATGTCTTTCAATATGACATTGTCAGTTGCTTAATCTTGTCTTGGTGGTCTGTATATCACCCCTGTATGAAGAATAGCCTCCTTGGTTTCTATTGTCACCTGAAGTGACTTCAATATTCCTTATCAAAGGGGTTTTCCTTCTTTCAAGTTTCCCTCCTTTATCCTTCCTAAATAAATTATATCCTGGTATTGCTAGGACCCAGGCATGAGTTTCACTGTACCATGATTCAATGATAAAATATCCAGATTTTATCTTGTCATTATAGTAATTAGTTCAAGGATTGTATTTCCTAGACAACAAAAAAATAGATATAGGGCTGGTTCTTCAGGATAAAATAGCCACTAATAGTTAAATTGTATATTACAATATGTTCCTGCACTGGTCAAAAGCAGCCAAGGTAAAGGGTTGTGGTGGCCTCAATTTAGAACATGTACAAAGCAAAAAAAGGGGGAAACACCAGGAACAAAAAATTGTTTAGAAATATTTATAAAAAGAAAGGAAAAAAAAAGAAAAAATTAATCTAATTAAATAATTATGCAGTAGCCTCCAATAAATCAAAGTAAAACCCTTTTATTCAACATATATAAACAAATATTAGACAAGCTCAACCTGAACTCTGTGTGCAATATAAAGTTGCAAAATATATTCCTCATAATACTTATAATATACGAATAGCCATTATAAATAGCAAGTCCAGCTTCACTCAGTGCATATATAATCTTGCAATCACAATTTCATTAAAATAAATCCAATATACACTGTCCACAAGTGTTTTTTTGCAGTCACAGTTTTATTGAGCTGAATCCAATTAGACACTATCCGCATATGTAATAATGCAGTCACAGTTCAAAAGCTGGCCACACACTAGAGCGATTATTGGCCTGATCCTACAATTATCGTGTATCGGGCCAAAAATAGCTCTAGTGTGTGGTACAGACTGATTTGTAAAACCTCAGATTATCGTCCCAGACAGGCTTTGGGACGATAGTCTGATCGGAGGGAATTCCCGATTGATTATTGTCCCAAGGGGACGATATTTTGTAGTGTGTGGGAAAGTCCAATTATCAGACCTTGTACCTCCACCTCCTGGCTGAGTCAGACAGACGGGGAAACTGCAGCCAGGAGGTGAAGGTGCCACACACTACTGTGAGCTAGCTGTAGAACCTCTCACACTGACAGCAGAGATTATAGCCCCTAGCCTCTGCTGTGTGTATGGTGCGGGACCTTTCCCCAGGGGAAAATCGTCCCGTTTATCGGCAGCCACATGCTGGGAGCGATAATCGCTCTAGTGTGTGGCCAGCTTAAAAAGTGGAACCTCATTAGATACTGGCCAGTTGTAGTACTCAAATGTTAAAGGAGGAAAACAAAGCGATGTTAATGGATATTTTGGCTATTCGTATATAAAGTCTATGAGGAATGTATTGGGCAACTTTATGTTGCACATAGAGTTAAGCTTGTCTAATATTTTTTTTAATTGTGTTTATTTTTCAGTTTTTCAAAACAAAAAGCATACAGTACAACAAAATAACATAACCCCAGAACCATCCACCACCCACAACATACCCACCCTAAATAAATCCATTTTTATAAGATTATATAGGAAGCATATTAGCAAAGTGACTTAAATATTGTAAGACAGTAGGGGTAACAGCCACAACCTCAAATAAACAGTAAAGTACTTGACAGAGTGAGAGATATTATGAGCATTAACCAATATATATCAAAATATTCTTCATTAAAACAATAAACAGACAGGCTTGTGTTGTAAACCTTAAGACTAAAGATAGTCAATGTACCCCTTAGTAAAATGGCTTAGGGAAACATCTCAATTTTGATCATCTGATGAAAGAATCAAGAAAGGTGAATTCAGCCATGGGGACCACATTTGGTAAAATCTGTCTAAGGTGTTCTGTTTAATGTGAACAAATTTTTCGTGATTTAAAGTTGAATTAACTAAACCAATCCAATTGTGCAGGGAGGGGCAATCAGGAGCCATCCATATACGGGCTACCAATGTTAAGGCAAGTGAGGTGAGTATGCTGACATACCTATAAATCGCTAAAGAGTGATTCTCGATCAAATTAATCCGGAAAAGGAATGTCTTAGGCTTTAAAGGGGGCAGCAATGGAAGAGTGGAGCAAATCGAGCTCCAGACACCGGAATAAAATCGCTGAACCTCTGAGCAAGACCACACCAGATGCCAAAAGTCTGTATTTTGCATATCACATCTTATACACTGCGAGTTACCACGTAGACCCATCTGGCACAATCGTTCTGGAGTCAAATAGGACCTATGCAGGATAAAGAGCTGAACTTGTTGGTATCTTAGAGAGGAGGTCGCTGCTCTGCCACATGCCAATACCTGTAACCACTCTTCATCAAGGAAGGCTCCTGCATCAGCCTCCCACTTCCCTCTCAAGTCTGCTAAGTCGTCATGAAATATAAGACTAACAACTGAAGCATAAAGAAAGGAGATAGGTTTCGTATTGATAGCAGTAACCAAGAGTTCAATTAAGGGAGAAGGTTGGACCTGAGGAGCTTTACCGGCTATATAAATTGCGCATTTAGAGCATGCCTCAACTGTAGATATCTAAAGAATTAAACAACCCGAAATTGAAATTCTTCCCCCAACTGAACAAAAGTCTTAAAGGAGACCCATGCAAATAAATTTTCCCTAGGGAGGTGACCCCAGCCTGAATCCAAATGTGATGACCTGAAAGTCTAAACAAATCTGCAAAAGAAGGGTTGCACCAAAGAGGTGTATCTGGGTCCAGAGAATTGCTATTTAAAAGGGAGTTCATCGCATTCCAAACCCGAATAGCTTGGGAAGCCAAAGAAGAACCCCTTCTATGTACCCTACCTGCCAACAAATATTGGTGAGGAGAGGGGAAATCCCCACCGAGGAGCGCACCAAAACTCCCAACAGCCCATCACCCGAATCATTAAGCCATAAACATAAGTGAGAAATTTGCGATGCTAAGTAGTAAGCTCATAGGTGGGGAAGGCAAGCCCACCAGACTGTTTGTTCCTACAGAGGATAGAGAACGACAACTTATGATGTTTTCCTGCCCAGACAAAGGACAGTAACTGAATGTACGAAGCGGAAAAAAAGAAACGGGGCACAAACACTGGGGAGTGCTGGAGAACATATAAGTACTTGGGGAGTACTGTCATTTTAATTAGGTTGATTCTCCCCGTAGGAGACAAAGGGAGTTTACTCCAAATGTGGGCCTTACCCTTAAACCATTGCGTGATTGGGTCTAGATTTTGTTTGATAAACTCAGTAGCCTTTGGGGTGACCCAGACACCTAAATATTTAAAACTTGTGGTTAGTTGTAAGGGGCAAGAGGCAGGTATAGCCCACAAGGGTGAACTCTGCACCTCAAACTTGATATCCCCCAATTGATTGTCACTCCCGAATATTTTCCAAAGCCCTCCACTACTTCCTATAAGGAGGGTAAGGACTCAATAACCTTTGCTAGGAACAGCAGCATGTCGTCTGCATATAGCGCTATCTTGTCAACCTCACCGACGGCTGGGAGGCCAACAATATTATGATTCATACGTATGAGACATGCCAACGGCTCGATAGCAAGAGCAAAAATTGTCGGAGAGAGCGGACACCCCTACCTCGTGCCCCGACCCAACCTGAACGGCCCCGTAGTGCAGCCGTTAACACAAACTCTGGCAGCAGGGGAGGAGTATAATAACTGAACCCATTTAATAAACCGAGTGCCAAACCCAAATCTCTCAAGCACCCCCCACAGATATCCCCACTCCACAGAGTCGAAGGCCCTGGAAGCATCAAGAGGCTACCATTGCCCCCTCCCTGGCATCATGGGGCACCTGCAGGTGGGTAAAAAGGCGCCTAAGATTGGTGACTGTTGATTTACCCTGCATAAAACCAGTTTGGTCCACATGGATAATAGAGACTCTGTTTAGTCTACAACAGAGCAATTTGGCCAAATTTTAATGTCAGAGGATAATAAAGAAATAGGTCTATAAGACTCAGGGAACAGGGGATCTTTCCCAGATTTGTAAATAACAACTATTAGAGCCTCTGACATAGACGTCGGGAGAGATCCGAATTCATACAGGGATTTATATATTTCTATTGGTCTACCGTCTATACCTGGAGCTTTATTATTAGGGAAGGCGCTAACCACTACTTCCACTACTTTTATTCCTCCAAGGAGAAGGGAGCCTCCAGCATCTCAACTGCCTCCCCAAAGAGCATTGGCAGGGATACAGAATTAAGATAAGACTGCAGCTCAGAGCCTGTATAGTTAGCTTTAGTAGAGTAAATAGATTGAAAATAGTCAAAGAAAACCATAGCTATATCTAGGGCTTTAAACTGCTTGACCTGGTTGTTGTCTAAAATTTCAGGAATATATCTATTTTCCTGGTCACCTTTTGCAAGATGTGCTAAATAGGACCCTCCCATATCCACATGCGAGTAGGAGAGATGACCACTAAATGGATGTCTTCTTTTAGACTTTGCGAACAGGTGGCTCGACCACTCCCATTGGGCTTGCAGCCAGCCCTCTCTGTCAGCCTCACCACGAGATCTAATGTAATCAGCCTCTCTCAGTTCACACTCCCTCTCCATAGCCATCTCCCAGTCCATATAAAAAATTTTCTTCTTGGCAACATTAGCAATAAGTGATCCTCTGAGTACCGATTTAATAGCGTCATGTAATACAGCAGGGTCAGTAGTATCAGAGTTATTTTCATAAACCCCCCCCCCCCGTTCCGCAACTAGATCTAAACCCGATCCCATCAAATCCAACCAGTAAGGATTACATTTCCAAAAAACGCAAATTGTTGTCATCTTTCAAAATCATAGACAAAACTACTGGAGAGTGATCAGAAATTCCCCTTGGGAGATACTGGACCAAATTTACAAAAGGGGCCAAGGAGGCTGATGTACAAATAAAATCTATGCAACAGAGAGTGCGGAAGAAAGCCGACTGACAGTAAAACTGGCGGACCTCAGGGTTTCGTAACCGCCAAATGTCAGACAAACCTATAGTGGACATGAATTTAGCAAAGGGGGTGGGATTAAGAGGTCCCGGTACCGAGGAATATCGCCAACGGTCCAACTCTTTGTCAAGGACATTATTGAAATCCCCCATACAAATAGTGGAGGTACCAGGGGAGTCAGCCATGAATTCTGCCATTTTCTTAAGGACGTCAAAGTTAAATGGGGGGGAATGTACACTGCTAGAATAAGAATAGGAACTAAGTCAATTTGTCCCCTAAGAAACACATGCCTTCCATAGGGATCTGTTCGAACTTTGTCTAATAAAAATTTTACATGTTTACCAATGAGAACCGAAACACCTCTCGAGTTACTTGTATGTACTGAGTGGTAAACCTATCCAACCCAACGCTTTTTGAAAGCAAGTAATCGTCCACCCACCAATGGGTCTCCACTAGGCACACTATATCTGCTTTATGTTTGCGGACCTCACTAAGAACCAGAGAGGGTTTGACTTTATCGTTTAGACCCCTCGTGTTCCACGATAAGCACTTCAGAGTATGAGACATGAGACAGTATGAAACATAGAAACATAGAAAGTGACGGCAGATAAGAGCCACATGGCCCATCTAGTCTGCCCATTTGTTTATTGAAAACTATACTGACCCTAGACCCTATTTACCCTCAATTGGGGTTACAATTTAGGATACCCTTATATTTATCCCAAGCATGTTTAAATTGTTCTACTGTATTGGCCTCAACCACCTCAGACGGGAGAATATTCCATTTATCTATCACCCTTTCAGTGAAGTAATTTTTCCGCACATTTCCTTTGAATCTACCACCCTCCAGTTTGTATCCATGCCCTCGTGTTCTATTACACCTTTTCTTTTGAAAAATGGTACCCTCCTCTAGCTGGTCACAACCCTTGATGTATTTGAAAGCTGCTATCATGTCCCCCCTCTCCCTTCTCTGCTCCAAGCTATACATGTTTAGTTCCTCTAGCCTTTCTTGGTATGATTTGTTACAAAGGCCATGGACCATTTTAGTTGCTCTTCTTTGTACAGTCTCTAATGTATTTATGTCTTTCTGGAGATATGGCCTCCAGAACTGAACGCAGTATTCTAGGTGAGGGCGTACCAATGACTTATAAAGGGGCATCACTACTTCTCTCTTTCTGCTACTAATTCCTCTCCCTATGCAACCAAGCATCTGACTTGCCTTTCTCATTGCTTTGTTACATTGATTGGCTACCTTCAAGTTACTGGAAATAATGACTACTTAAACATGTATTAAGTAGAGGCAACATAAAGAATACTGTATACAAAAAAAGCAGCAAGAGTGGCACAAGGACACACACTTCCCTTAACATAGACAAATAGGACAAGGCTCCCGAAAAACTATGAAGTAACATACCCCTCAACCAAATTCCTACCCACCCTGTATTACTACCCAAACCTAAGTAATATCTGATCCCAAACATAATAAATTTATACCCACTCCAAAAAGTAACAAAACACTCACCAATCCAGAGAGCTAATTACATAAGATGTCAGCTCCCATATATTAGTGGCCCAAATTAAACCTAGAGAACACTAGAACAAAGTTTGGGCATATATCGTTGTAATGAGAGACACTGCAATAACATTTAGCAACACGAATAGATATACTTCACAAATGCAGCTACCAAATAGAATTAAGGCAAAAATAGAATAAACAAAGTACTGCAAGGTATTAGCAATAGACTTTACTGCAGAGGACCATGTCTTCGTCCTCTTCTGTCCAGCCAGTCCTGGGCCTCCTGCGGAGTACCGAAGAAGTGAGAGGAGCTGTCCGCAGTGATCTTCAAAGGAGAGGGGAACAATATTGCCTAGGGCAGTTGCAGGTCACACAACTGACGCTTCACCGGGAGGAATTGGGCTCTATCTTTTTGGATGTTTGCTGCAAAATCAGGGTAAGCCAAGATAGTAGCATTGTCCAGTTTCAGAGGGCCCTGTTGACAGAGAAGTCGGAGGATGATATCTCTTAGAAATGGAGGAGCCTGGCAATTAGAGTGCGTGGAGGAGCCCCGGGATGAGGAGGCTGCAGTGGCACATGGTGAGCTTTCTCTATCGCGAACTGTGAAGAGAAAGCTTCTCTGCCAAATTCGTTAATTATGAGTTCCTCTAAGAAGCCAACCTGGTTCTGCCCCTCCACCCTCTCGGGGAACTCCATGAAGCGAACATTGCTGCGCCGCAGACGGCCTTCGAGGTCGGAGATTTTGGCCTTCCAGTTAGTTACTTGGGACGACAGTTGTTCCAGCTGGCCTCTCATTGGATTAGTAAGGTCCTCAAGGGCTGAGATACGATGCTCAGCTTCGCCGAGGCGCTCTCTCACTTTTTGACGTTCATGACTGATAATAGAGAGGTCCACCTGGACCTCTCCAATTTTTCCAGTTACCCTTAGCTCCGAATCATTAATGGCTTGAAGCATTATTTCTCCAATTTGGAAGCTGCTGCTGCTGATTGACTAGATTTCCCCATATCTTTAAAGAGTAGCTGGGTATAGGAAGGCACTGTAGGCCCACGTAATATTGTAGACCCCCCAGTTGAGGAGGAGGACAGAACCAATGCTTCCGTTGTCAGGTATAATAGCTTAGCAGAATGTACTTTCAAACTGAAGTAGGCAGCATTGCAAATAGCGTTATTGTTTTGCAGGACCCAGCGGAGTATAGAAGATTATGGGTCAGCCAGTGAGAGCCTTAGTAGTATTAGAGGATTTGGTATATCAAAATAGACATAAGAAAGGAGCCAAGCTGCTGATTAGAGTCCAGAGGAGAAGGAATATGAAGCATGCACAATGGGTGTATTCCACACAGGCAGTGAGTCTATTGCAGCAATTCCAATTTAATGTAATCAGCTCAGCAAAAGAAATGGGAGTTCCTTTAGTTCACTGTTAAAATAAGATTATACATCCACTGTAGAAAAATAAATACTAGCAGAGTAATATTCCTTGCAGGGATAGGAGTAACTGCGCACAGGTTAGGAATGCACAAACTACAGTCCAGCCAGAGAGCAGATTGTGAGGAAATAAGGAAAAGAACCAAACTGCCGATTTGGATCCAGAAGAGAAGATATATGAAGCATGCACAATGGGTGTTTTCCACACAGGCAGTGAGACAATTGCAGAAGCTCCAGTTTAATGAAATCAGCTCAAGAAGTAGCTTTTTAGATCACTGATATAATAAGATTATACCTCCAATGTAGAGAAATAAATACTAGCAGAGTAATATTCCCTGCAGTGGTAGGAGTAACTGTACACGGTGCCTGTACTAGGGAGTGCAGCCACAGATAACTTAATACAGAAGAACTGAGTAAGGATCAATGAGTTGTAGTAAAAAGTTCTGACTGTAGAGCTTGGTCAGCTGAATACCTGGGTGCCCTCTGAAGGGGAGCTCTCATTGCCTCAGGAACGTGGTGAAAGAAGCAGGGAAGATGGCACCCGCTCCTGCAGCGTTTTCGCGCCAAAACGGTGCTATGGGGCAGGGAGACCAGGATCCCGAACAATAGCCCCTGCATTCCAGCAGATCCTCCCCTTACTGCCTCCATACAACAGCAGGGATCAAGGAGAGAACGTCCACTGAAGAAGGAGGCCGTCCGCAGTCACAGAGCACACTGCCGCAC